>CM043022.1:92293606-92442530 GCA_023690525.1 Holotrichia oblita
TTGTAGCATCGAAGGCACTGACGAAAACACAATATTGTAGCATGCGGCGAAAAATATTGTAGCATCGAAGGGACGAAAACACGTATGCGGCGAAATTTTTTGCAAATGCTGTTGTATGTTTCGCCAGACCTCGCCAGACCACTTGTGTTATATACGGGAAAATATTAGGAAACCGGGACTACAAAGATACACTTTTCATATTTTTCGATCTCGAGAGACAAGACAAGAGAAAATACTAGATGACAATACTGTAGTTCATGAGCCGAATATATGTGTTTTTGCACAGAGGTGTAATATGTATTGAAAAAGAAAATTTGGTCAACTGTAAAAAATGTGGATATTGTGAGCAGGTTCTGAAAAACAATGTCATTGAAGGTTTCATGGTACCTTTTAAATATACGAAAAAAATTTAAGAAGGTCATGGCTATCGCACATAACGGTCAAGCCTTCGATGTGCAATTTATTATGCATTATCTTATTACAAGGACTGCCTTAAAGCCAGAGTTGATAATGAGAGGTAGCAAAATATTAATGTTAGAAATTTCAAATTTGAGATTTATTGATTCCTAAATTATTTCCCAATGGCTCTTTCGGCTTTACCTAAAGCTTTTGGTCTACCGGCACCGAAAGGATATTTCCCGCATTTGTTTAACACAGAAGCGAATACTAACTATATAGGGCCCCTACACCAGCGAAATATTACGGCTCCGATGCAATGAAACCTCAAGCCCGTGAAGATTTCCTTAAATGGTATGAGAAAACCAGGTGAATCAGTTTGATAATAAGAGATCTAGTGGAGTATTGCAGAACTGATGTTGATATTTTAAGAAGCCTGTATACATTTCCGTAATTTGTTTCTAAAAGAATGCAATGTGAACCCTTTCACCGAAGCTATCACTATTGCATCAGCTTGTAATTTGGTATATCGTCGGAATTTCCTTAAGCCACAGACTATAGGAATTTTACCTAGAGGCGGTTATAGGCAGACAGATAATCAGTCGAAAATAGCTTTACAATGGCTGATTAAGGAGGAGAAGGAAAGAGGCGTGCGTATTGAACAAGCCGTAAGACGGAAAGAGGTTGTGATATCCGGAACAAAATTTAAAGTTGATGGGTATTGTACAGAAACTCGTCAAATATTTGAATTTCACGGGTGCTATTATCACGGTCACGATTTATGCCAACCCACAGAAACGTAACGAACCTCTGCATGAATCTCCAGACGATACACTAAACACTAGGCTGGAGAAAACCAGGACGAAAACAGTAGCATTGAAAAAGTTGGGGTATGAAGTTATAGAAATGTGGGAATGTGAATTTAGACAACTAATGAAGAAGAGCGAAAAAGAGTTACAGTATTTGGAGAACCATCCGTTGTTATCTTATACACCTATTAATCCTCGAGATGCCTTCTACGGAGGTAGAACGAAGACCACAAGTTATGTTACAAAGTTAACCCTGGAGAGAAAATTAAGTATGTTGACGTGTGTTCTCTCTATCCTTGGGTATGTAAATACGGGAAATTTCCACTTGGTCATCCTTGTATCCTGCTGGAAGATGAATGTAATGTTGATCTCTCCAGTATGGAAGGTCTCATAAAATGTAAGATATTACCACCACAAAATCTGTATCATCCTGTACTACCAGTGAAACAAAATAATAAACTTATGTTTTCACTATGTCGGGTCTGTTCTGAACAACTTTATCAGGGTGATTGCCCTCATACCAACGAAAAAAGGGCACTCGTAGGTACATGGGTTGTAGATGAAGTTAAGAAAGCCGTAGAAAAGGGATATCAAGTGCTTGAAGTGTATGAAATATGGCAGTATGTAGTTACACAATACGATAAAAGAACTGATGTTGGCGGTCTGTTTGTCAATTTCATCAATAAATTCTTAAAAATTAAACAGCAAGCCTCTGGTTGGCCGCCTAATTGTAAAACTCAAGAGGAAAAGGGAGCTTACATCGAGGCATATTTAAACAACGAAGGGATACAGCTAGAATATGAAAAAATTGTGAAAAATGCCGGTCTTCGCTCGCTGGCTAAGCTTATACTAAATTCATTCTGGGAAAATTTGGACAACGGAGATCAGCCAAGCTACCATCATAAAAGGAACCGAAGATCTTGTACGATTTACTCACAGATCCCGGTATTAGCGTTAACTACATTCAGGAAGTTAACGACGAAACTTTATTGGTGAATTGGCAGCATAAAGATGAGGCATCAGATCCATTAACCACTGTCAATTGTGTCATAGCGGCTTACGTAACTACACAGGCTCGTCTTAAACTATACAGTTATTTAGAGAAACTAGGAGAAAGGGTGCTCTACTATGACACAGATTCTGTCATTTACATTTCAAGGGAAGACGAACCAGACTTGCCTATCGGCTCTTATCTAGGAGATCTGACGGATGAACTAGAAGAATATGGGTCGGAATCCTATATTACCGAGTTTGCATCTGGAGGTCCTAAAAATTATGCTTATACAATTTACAACCCATCGGTAGAAACAGTAAAACCGTAGTAAAGGTCAAAGGTATAAACCTAAATTATAGAACAAGTGAAATAATAACTTTTGATAAAATGTTATCAATGATATGTAATGACAATGACGAGCAAAATGTAATCGTACAGTCCAGTAACATCAGAAGAACGGAGGACCACCAGATCGTCACCAGACAGGAAACGAAAACATATCGAATAAATTTTCAGGAAGAGGCAGAGAATGAAAATTTTGATTCTGTGCCGTATGGTTATAAGAGCTGAAAGTTAGAATAAAATGGGCGAGATTCAAGAGGACCGATCAGTTTTAACGATGACGCGTTCCCGTGCAGACAAAACAATACTATCAGTTTTAACTGAAATTATATCTCAAGAATTAATAAAGGAAAAGTATTATGCGGCCTGTTTACCCGCGTCTCTAATATTCTGCGACCAAGAAGCAAGAAAATTGGGCTATCACCCCGAAATAGTACTAGGCCATTTAGTACATAAAAGTCTGGGTATTCCAATAATGCATTTTGTGCTAAAATTGAAAATACTTACTATGACGCAATGTTAAAAGTGTTAAAGAATATAGTGGAGTGAATGAGGTTGAGTTTATATTCGAAGATTTTGATGTTCAGCCTATAGATGAAGACCAGTTTCTCATGAAAATGTACTATGAAAAGTATAAAGAAAATTCCTCGTGTGAAGATTATTTTGGCGCTGCTCCAGAACATCTTTGTAAAAAATACGAAAAACTATATGTCGAAGAGTAAACAATCTGTTACTTAGCAAAATGTATAAATAATAAAATCTATGTATGTAAAATCTTGTGATTAAAATAAGCAATTATTAGAAAGTAAATTATATTGTATTTCAATATCAGTTAAAAATTCCATCTAATTTATCTATTGAATTTATAGAATTAGTTAATTAATCCAAATGTACAATATTAAAATTTAAAATAAAAATAATTAAAAGTAAAACGTGTTTTATTTGCTATATCAGCTCGATCTGTACTTCTACAGGATTATCTATTAGATTATATTCATATGATTAATTTATGTTGTATTACGAATAAAAAAAAAGTGCAATGAAATGTGTTTTATTCATTACGTTTATATATTAAAATCTAGCGATAGATGATGATCTAAGGAGACGGCCCTCTAGGGTCAGCAATTGACCGCTTCTTACTTTTCATATCTAACCCTTAAAGACCACTGCTCACTTTGGAGATGAGGCTAACGGAAGTCTAGGCTGATACTCTCTCATTGTGATACCTGTCATAAGAAGAAAGGGCCATCCTTACTCATACTTCAAGCAACTGCCACCAAATAATTTATAGTCAAAAAGACCCCCTGGAAGTCAAAGGCATTACACAGAAGCCCAGGGTAGATGGCGAATATGCCTGAAGAAGGTCCAACGACCATACTCATCAACTTTCACTAGATCTAAATATTACAACTGGCAATTATTATACACTCTGAATAATAATAATTTGCATAGATTGCACGATCATTTCAAAGCACTCTGTATAACAAACTGTGGTACAATAAAAAAAAATGTACATATGTTGGTGGGGATAAACTTGATATCCGCATCACATACAAATTATTGCACCGATATCGCGCCATTTGTGAGTCAGAGTTAGGTACATACGAAGTGTTAAATCAAATAAGTGTGCGTACATATATTTCACGGAGTAAGTAATTATTAAAATTATTATAGTGTAAGTCAAAACGTCTTGTTTATTTGTATTTTGTTATATTTACACACCATTGCAACATTGGAGAATAATAATTAATTATTATCTACGTTTCTTTAAATTAAATCAAATTATCCAATCTTAAAATAGAATTTTCTGGAATATTCATATGTACATATGTATGTTTGTATCTTAAATAAAAACTATTCTCAGGTGATTAAGTACTTTATATCTAAATTGAAAAGCTAAAAGTTGTTTTAATTATTATTATCTGATATCCGCATCACATATACATATTAATTATTATATGTATGTACATATATATAGTCTAGGCCTCATTGCCGTATTTATTTGTATTTTGTTGTGTGTACATATATTCGCTACATTGGAAAGTAGTGATAACAAGTAACCGTGAATAGATGTGATTAACAATTGGTAAAAATTTTTCAAATATCCAATTCACTGTACGTGTTGTAAATCTATGGGGAAATATTTTTAAATGAAAAGGTGGTAAAGTAATGCAATTTCAGTAGGCCGTTAAAACGTAAAAATATAATTAATTGTCCTCCTGTACATATTTATAAGCGACAGCGTGTAACGTGTTGAGACAAGTTTTCAGGTCACCGACTTGTCTAGATACGATTAGCAGAGAATTTTCGCGCGGCAACAGAAAAATACAGACCTACATTGTGGTAAAATGTATTATTTAATAGATCTCTCTGTTCTAGCCATTTAGATCATTGTATTCAAATTTAGGTATGTTTATAATGCAAAATGGTGGTTAATTAAAATTCTGCTGTAAGTTTATAATAATCTTTTAAAATTATGCAGGAGTAAGTGGTCGAGTAGATTCAATAATTCAGTTTTGTTTAAAGTATGTTGTTCAAAATATACAACGAGTTTTCTCAAGTTGAATGATAATATTACCTATAAAAACCTTAAAAACTCTTTTACCAAGCCTCCTACAGTTGAGCCGAGTATACGATAATTAGTATTTTGATATGCAATCTGGCGAAAATGATAAATAAATAAAAAGTTTATTTTAATAATTCTGTTTTTAAATCGATACGGCCGTAGGTAAGTGCTTTTTCATTGGTAGGGCGACATTGTTATTGTCTTCTGCTCCCTACTACTACACAACTTATCAAGCAAATCCCAAGCGCAATAAATTTTCTGCCTTATTTTTATTACAGTACATATGAGCTAGGGGTTGAACCGCCTTACTTGGTCGGTAGCAGGTTTAAGAGCAGCCAAACCGATAATGGGAACAGCTACTGTTCCCGTGGAACAGGTGCTAGGGGCGACGGAGGAGATCTGCTGTACGGGAACAGAAACTACCTGTTCGAACAGTAGCTACCTGTTCCACGGGAACAGTAGCTGTTCCCATTATCGGTTTGGCTGCTCTTAAACCTGCTACCGACCAAGTAAGGCGGTTCAACCCCTAGCTCATATGTACTGTAATAAAAATAAGGCAGAAAATTTATTGCGCTTGGGATTTGCTTGATAAGTTGTAGTAGTAGTAGGGAGCAGAAGACAATAACAATGTCGCCCTACCAATGAAAAGCACTTACCTACGGCCGTATCGATTTAAAAACAGAATTATTAAAATAAACTTTTATTTATTTATCATTTTCGCCAGATTGCATATCAAAATACTAATTATCGTATACTGGCTCAACTGTAGGAGGCTTGGTAAAAAGAGTTTTTAAGGTTTTTATAGGTAATATTATCATTCAACTTGAGAAAACTCGTTGTATATTTTGAACAACATACTTTTAAACAAAACTGAATTATTGAATCTACTGACCACTTACTCTCGCATAATTTTAAAGATTATTATAAACTTACAGCAGAATTTTAATTAACCACCATTTTGCATTAACATACCTAAATTTGAATACAATGATCTAAATGGCTAGAACAGAGAGATCTATTAAATAATACATTTTACCACAATGTAGGTCTGTATTTTTCTGTTGCCGCGCGAAAAATTTCTGCTAATCGTATCTAGACAAGTCGGTGACCTGAAAACTTGTCTCAACACGTTACACGCTGTCGCTTATAAATATGTACAGGAGGACAATTAATTATATTTTACGTTTTAACGGCCTACTGAAATTGCATTACTTTACCACCTTTTCATTTAAAAAAATATTTCCCCATAGATTTACAACACGTACAGTGAATTGGATATTTGAAAAATTCTTACCAATTGTTAATCACATCTATTCACGGTTACTTGTTATCACTACTTTCCAATGTAGCGAATATATGTACACACAACAAAATACAAATAAATACGGCAGAGGCCTAGACTATATATATGTACATACATATAATAATTAATATGTATATGTGATGCGGATATCAGGATAATAATTAAAACAACTTAGCTTTTCAATTTAGATATAAAGTACTTAATCACCTGAGAATAGTTTTTATTTAAGATACAAACATACATATGTACATATGAATATTCCAGAAAATTCTATTTTAAGATTGGATAATTTGATTTAATTTAAAGAAACGTAGATAATAATTAATTATTATTCTCCAATGTTGCAATGGTGTAAATATAACAAAATACAAATAAACAAGACGTTTTGACTTACACTATAATAATTTTTTTAATAATTACTTACTCCGTGAAATATATGTACGCACACTTATTTGATTTAACACTTCGTATGTACCTAACTCTGACTCACAAATGGCGCGATATCGGTGCAATAATTTGTATGTGATGCGGATATCAAGTTTATCCCCACCAACATATGTACATTTTTTTATTGTACCACAGTTTGTTATACAGAGTGCTTTGAAATGATCGTGCAATTATGCAAATTATTATTATTCAGAGTGTATAATAATTGCCAGTTGTAATATTTAGATCTAGTGAAAGTTGATGAGTATGGTCGTTAAACCTTCTTCAGGCATATTCGCCATCTACCCTGGGCTTCTGTGTAATGCCTTTGACTTCCAGGGGGTCTCTTGACTATAAATTATTTGGTGGCAGTTGCTTGAAGTATGAGTAAGGATGGCCCTTCTTCTTATGACAGGTATCACAATGTGAGAGAGTATCAGCCTAGACTTCCGTTAGCCTCATCTCCAAAGTGAGCAGTGGTCTTTAAGGGTTAGATATGAAAAGTAAGAAGCGGTCAATTGCTGACCCTAGAGGGCCGTCTCCTTAGATCATCATCTATCGCTAGATTTTAATATATAAACGTAATGAATAAAACACATTTCATTGCACTTTTATTCGTAATACAACATAAATTAATCATATGAATACAATCTAATAGATAATCCTGTAGAAGTACAGATCGAGCTGGATATAGCAAATAAAACACGTTTTACTTTTAATTATTTTTATTTTAAATTTTAATATTGTACATTTGGATTAATTAACTAATTCTATAAATTCAATAGATAAATTAGATGGAATTTTTAACTGATATTGAAATACAATATAATTTACTTCTAATAATTGCTTATTTTAATCACAAGATTTTACATACATAGATTTTATTATTTATACATTTTGCTAAGTAACAGATTGTTTACTCTTCGACATATAGTTTTTCGTATTTTACAAAGATGTTCTGGAGCAGCGCCAAAATAATCTTCACACGAGGAATTTTCTTTATACTTTTCATAGTACATTTTCATGAGAAACTGGTCTTCATCTATAGGCTGAACATCAAAATCTTCGAATATAAACTCAACCTCATTCACTCCACTATATTCTTTTAACACTTTTAACATTGCGTCATAGTAAGTATTTTCAATTTTAGCACAAAAATGCATTATTGGAATACCCAGACTTTTATGTACTAAATGGCCTAGTACTATTTCGGGGTGATAGCCCAATTTTCTTGCTTGGTCGCAGAATATTAGAGACGCGGGTAAACAGGCCGCATAATACTTTTCCTTTATTAATTCTTGAGATATAATTTCAGTTAAAACTGATAGTATTGTTTTGTCTGCACGGGAACGCGTCATCGTTAAAACTGATCGGTCCTCTTGAATCTCGCCCATTTTATTCTAACTTTCAGCTCTTATAACCATACGGCACAGAATCAAAATTTTTCTATTCTCTGCCTCTTCTGAAAATTTATTCGATATGTTTTCGTTTCCTGTCTGGTGACGATCTGGTGGTCCTCCGTTCTTCTGATGTTACTGGACTGTACGATTACATTTTGCTCGTCATTGTCATTACATATCATTGATAACATTTTATCAAAAGTTATTATTTCACTTGTTCTATAATTTAGGTTTATACCTTTGACCTTTACTACGGTTTTACTGTTTCTACTCGATGGGTTGTAAATTGTATAAGCATAATTTTTAGGACCTCCAGATGCAAACTCGGTAATATAGGATTCCGACCCATATTCTTCTAGTTCATCCGTCAGATCTCCTAGATAAGAGCCGATAGGCAAGTCTGGTTCGTCTTCCCTTGAAATGTAAATGACAGAATCTGTGTCATAGTAGAGCACCCTTTCTCCTAGTTTCTCTAAATAACTGTATAGTTTAAGACGAGCCTGTGTAGTTACGTAAGCCGCTATGACACAATTGACAGTGGTTAATGGATCTGATGCCTCATCTTTATGCTGCCAATTCACCAATAAAGTTTCGTCGTTAACTTCCTGAATGTAGTTAACGCTAATACCGGGATCTGTGAGTAAATCGTACAAGATCTTCGGTTCCTTTATGATGGTAGTTTTTGGCTGATTCTCCCGTTGTCCAAATTTTCCCCAGAATGAATTTAGTATAAGCTTAGCCAGCGAGCGAAGACCGGCATTTTTCACAATTTTTTCATATTCTAGCTGTATCCCTTCGTTGTTTAAATATGCCTCGATGTAAGCTTCCTTTTCCTCTTGAGTTTTACAATTAGGCGGCCAACCAGAGGCTTGCTGTTTAATTTTTAAGAATTTATTGATGAAATTGACAAACAGACCGCCAACATCAGTTCTTTTATCGTATTGTGTAACTACATACTGCCATATTTCATACACTTCAAGCACTTGATATCCCTTTTCTACGGCTTTCTTAACTTCATCTACAACCCATGTACCTACGAGTGCCCTTTCTTCGTTGGTATGAGGGCAATCACCCTGATAAAGTTGTTCAGAACAGACCCGACATAGTGAAAACATAAGTTTATTATTTTGTTTCACTGGTAGTACAGGATGATACAGATTTTGTGGTGGTAATATCTTACATTTTATGAGACCTTCCATACTGGAGAGATCAACATTACATTCATCTTCCAGCAGGATACAAGGATGACCAAGTGGAAATTTCCCGTATTTACATACCCAAGGATAGAGAGAACACACGTCAACATACTTAATTTTCTCTCCAGGGTTAACTTTGTAACATAACTTGGCGGCTCCCGTTCTACCTCCGTAGAAGGCATCTCGAGGATTAATAGGTGTATAAGATAACAACGGATGGTTCTCCAAATACTGTAACTCTTTTTCGCTCTTCTTCATTAGTTGTCTAAATTCACATTCCCACATTTCTATAACTTCATACCCCAACTTTTTCAATGCTACTGTTTTCGTCCTGGTTTTCTCCAGCCTAGTGTTTAGTGTATCGTCTGGAGATTCATGCAGAGGTTCGTTACGTTTCGTGGGTTGGCATAAATCGTGACCGTGATAATAGCACCCGTGAAATTCAAATATTTGACGAGTTTCTGTACAATACCCATCAACTTTAAATTTTGTTCCGGATATCACAACCTCTTTCCGTCTTACGGCTTGTTCAATACGCACGCCTCTTTCCTTCTCCTCCTTAATCAGCCATTGTAAAGCTATTTTCGACTGATTATCTGTCTGCCTATAACCGCCTCTAGGTAAAATTCCTATAGTCTGTGGCTTAAGGAAATTCCGACGATATACCAAATTACAAGCTGATGCAATAGTGATAGCTTCGGTGAAAGGGTCTACATTGCATTCTTTTAGAAACAAATTACGGAAATGTATACAGGCTCTTCTTAAAATATCAACATCAGTTCTGCAATACTCCACTAGATCTCTTTGCATATCAAACTGATTCACCTGGTTTTCCTCATACCATTTAAGGAAATCTTCACGGGCTTGAGGTTTCATTGCATCGGAGCCGTAATATTTCGCTGGTGGTAGGGGCCCTATATAGTTAGCATTCGCTTCTGTGTTAAACAAATGCGGGAAATATCCTTTCGGTGCCGGTAGACCAAAAGCTTTAGGTAAAGCCGAAAGAGCCATTGGGAAATAATTTAGGGAATCAATAAATCTCAAATTTGAAATTTCTAACATTAATATTTTGCTACCTCTCATTATCAACTCTGGCTTTAAGGCAGTCCTTGTAATAAGATAATGCATAATAAATTGCACATCGAAGGCTTGACCGTTATGTGCGATAGCTATGACCTTCTTAAATTTTTTCGTATATTTAAAAGGTGTACCATGAAACCTTCAATGACATTGTTTTTCAGAACCTGCTCACAATATCCACATTTTTTACAGTTGACCAAATTTTCTTTTTCAATACACATATTACACCTCTGTGCAAAAACACATATATTCGGCTCATGAACTACAGTATTGTCATCTAGTATTTTCTCTTGTCTTGTCTCGAGATCGAAAAATATGAAAAGTGTATCTTGTAGTCCCGGTTTCCTAATATTTTCCCGTATATAACACAAGTGGTCTGGCGAGGTAAACATACAACAGCATTTGCAAAAAATTTCGCCGCATACGTGTTTTCGTCCCTTCGATGCTACAATATTGATAGTTTTCAAACACTCAGTGCAGCGTTTGATCGCATTACAAACTGTGTTGTGCCTGTTCAATGAACCATCTTCAATATGCTTTCTAAAGCATTCCAGCCCACGAAACTGTCTATTACATTCGTCACATGATATATTTACCTCAACTGGACATACTGGGGACTGCTGGCAACATGGACAACTTGCAACGCAGCGATGAGTATTTTTCGTATTGTACGGAATATGGCATGTTTCACAATAGTAAACACATGTAAATGCAGCAGTTAAACTTTTAATCACGCTATAATGTCCATCGTGATACATCAAGTTTATTTTATGTAGAGCTGTTTCATTTTCTCCCTCGAATATTGTTTCTCGACCTTTTGTGTTGTATTTATAGACAGTAATTTTATATTTTTTGAGGTGTTGCTGTAGAATTTTCAGTTCAGCAATACCTGCTCCATTTTCGGGTATAACGAGGCCCGTCTTCTCCAACAGCTTCTTCACCTTCTCCATCTGGACCGTTGCATTGCGAGTAATCCTTTTGAAAGCGGGATCCTTTTTCGCATACGCTTTTGCAACTACGATAGCTCTCGGTAAACACATATTATCGCTGTTATTAATTGATAATATACCCTGTCGACCGTTACATTCTTCTTCGAAATCGTTGTAACAATACAGTTTTCGTTTACCCTTACCAGCCGGCAGTCTTACGTATGTTGCTGTGATGCGAAACGTATCAGTAGCCATGCCTTCGGAATTACTTTGAAAAATTTTGACGAGCATGTTCCACACATCTTCAAATGTTACATTTCTTGCGTCGCGAAAATCCATCCATCCCGGTGCCTTTTCTTTAAAATTCTCCGAAGAGAACGTCATTCCTATTTTATCTTCAGGTTCTACATCAGCTGTTATATATTTTATTATATCATTAACTGCCGTTTTTACCCACCGTACCGAATCTTGATCGTCGGGTGCATCTTTTATTTTAAAAATTAATTTGCGTCCATTTAAATTGAACCGCTTCACTTTACAGTTTAAATCAGACACAATGTCAAATTTCTGCATCTTCCACACGTCGTTCATTAGCAAAAGACAAACTATTACTGAGGGTCTCCTCAATGAGTACATCTATTTATAGCCGATTGAATGTTCTAATCCAGGCATTTTCACAATTACATGTACAATTGCATGGCTACTATACAAGTTGAAACTTGTTTATTAGAAATGCATATAATATTAGGCAGTAGTTATGGAAGCTCGTTTTCGCGGTGTAATGTGGCAAATTATCGGTTGTGAACGATAGTGTCCATATCTAAACGGACACATACTCCCGACGGAGAATTTGCGAGCACAGAGGAAAGGTGATATACCGTTCTCTTAAGTACACGCACCTGATTATTAACAGATGGAATACAAATAAATCACTTTTTCTTAACTATAACTTTTAACGCTAAGATCGAGTGTGCCTAACTAAAAAAAAAAAAAAAAGTACGGAGAGCAGCACAAGTGACAGGGTCAAAAATATTTAAAAAGTTTTGTTTATATCAATATGCTATTATATTTATACCGTATTTGTATCAACCAATGAAACGCTACGACACCAATCGTCTGCTTCGTATAAACTTTATTGAGCTGCGTACTCATTCCAGGGAGGAATAATTGCGATTATATAGGTATGGAGCGCTTACACGACACAAAAATCTCGCATCATCAATATGCAGACAGGTTGAAACTTGTTGAAATACATCTCTTCGTACTAGTTAATTCACCAATTGTGATATGTGTAATTAATTACATGTGGTTGCTACACTTAAATGTATTATTAAATAAGTTATTGGATAATATGTATATACGAAGTCAGGTGTTATGTATAAATCTACTGCGCTACCAGCGTCATAGCCCCCTTATTAAAAAATATTTACTATTTATATGACTACTATGCATTAACTTCCACTGTCATGTGACCTATTCCTATCATATATATGTACAATTCAGCTTGCCTCTACTATATCGTTCGTGGCTAAGCGGTTAGGTGCGACGATTTGATTGTGCCTGTTGCGAGCGAGGCATGGGTTCGAAGCTCGCGAGAGCCGGGCACCTGGTAAAAGTTTTTTATCATGATAGATAATTTATAAATATTATTTTATGTAACTACCTGCTTGGTTTGAGGTTTTTAAATTTCGCGCTGAGGGGACCGGGTTTATTGCATCGGCGGCCAGTCAACCAATTAGGTGAGAGGCGGGGTCACATGGCGCAGCGAAGGTAGGAGTGGTGGGGGTTGTCTGGAGCGACCCTTTACCTACTAAGAAATGTTAAAATATCTTCGATAATGATTTCAAATATTGTTAAAAGTGTTTGATGTTTAGAAAATTGTTGAAAAATGTTTTGCAGCACATTTTCTGAGGAACAAATAAATCGAATTGTTTGAAAACATGTCAAGACATGTTTAATACGTTTTAAAATGTTTGACAATGTTTGAACTGTTTAAAAATATTTTTGAAACATATTACAGTTCTAGAATATACTAAAACATTTTTAGAAAGTCTAAGAAATGTTTGAAAGTCTTTTCCAATGTTCAAAAATATTCAGAAAATGTTGCAAGATACAAAGCAATGATAAAACATCCTGACTATATACCAAAATGTGTAAAAAATATTTTAGAACAATCTTAAAACATTTACAAGAAATTAAAAGTGTTTAGAAATGTTCAAGAGATATTTCAAGAATGTTTAAAAGATGTTTTGATAAAAAATATTTTAAAATGTTTAGAAAAACGTTTAAAAAGTATTCAAAAATGATTTAAAAAAATTCCAAAATATATTAATATGTTCAAAAAATGTCTAAAAAATTCAATCACTTCTCAAAAGTGCTGGGAGATGCTGAAACTGTTAAAAATTACTGGATATGTTCAAAAATGCGTTGAAGTCTTCGGGGTGCTGTCAGTTTTTTCAGGCGTTCTTCTACTTTTAACTAGTGGTCAAACATGTTGAACAATGTTTTGAAAAAATGTAAAAAATGTTTAGAAATTTTCAAAAATATATCAATAATGTATAAAAGATGTCTAGATAGAAAATGTTTTAAAATGGTTAGAAAAATGTTTAAGAAGTGTTCAAAAATGGTTTTAAAAATGTTCAAAGTATGTTAATATGTCTAAAAAATTGAATCACTTTTCAAAAATGCTCGGAGATGTTGAAATTGTTAGAAATTACTGGAGATATGTTAAAAAATGCGTTGAAGTTTTCGAGGTGCTGTCAGTTTTTTCAGACGCTCTTCTACGTTTAGCTAGTGTTAAAAAATGTTGAACAATGTTTTAAAAAAGTGTTAAAAATTTTTAAAAATGTTCAAAAATACTTCAAGAATGTTGAAAAGATGTCTAGATAGAAAATGTTTTAAAATAATTAGAAAAACATTTAAACAGTGTTTAGAAATGGTTTTAAAATATGTCAAAATAAATTAATATGTTTAAAAAATGTTTAAATAATTCAATCAATGTTCAAAAATGCTGAGAAATGCTGAAAATGTTAAAAATTGCTGGAGATATGTTCAAAAATGAGTTGAAGTCTTCGGGGTGCTGTCAGTTTTTTCAAACGCTCTTCTACGTTTAGCTAGTGGTCAAAAATGTTGAACAATGTTTTAAAAAAATGTTAAAAATTTTTAAAAATGTTCAAAAATATTTCAAGAATGTTGAAAAGATGTCTAGATAGAAAATGTTTTAAAATAATTAGAAAACATTTAAAAAGTGTTTAAAAATGGTTTTAAAATATGTCAAAATATATTAACATGTTAAAAAAATGTCTAAATAATTCAATCAATGTTCAAAGATGCTGAGAAATGCTGAAAATGTTAAAAATTACTGGAGATATGTTCAAAAATGCGTTGAAGTCTTCGGGGTGCTGTCAGTTTTTTCAGACGCTCTTCAACGTTTAACTAGTGGTCAAAAATGTTGAACAATGTTTAAAAAAATGTTAAAAATTTTTAAAAATGTTCAAAAATATTTCAAGAATGTTGAAAAGATGTCTAGATAGAAAATGTTTTAAAATAATTAGAAAAACATTTAAACAGTGTTTAGAAATGGTTTTAAAATATGTCAAAATATATGAATATGTTTAAAAAATGTCTAAATAATTCAATCAATGTTCAAAAATGCTGAGAAATGCTGAAAATGTTAAAAATTACTGGAGATATGTTCAAAAGTGCGTTGAAGTCTTCGGGGTGCTGTCAGTTCTTTCAGACGCTCTTCTACGTTTAGCTAGTGTTCAAACATGTTGAACAATGTTTTAAAAAAGTGTTAAAAATTTTTTAAAATGTTGAAAAATATTTCAAGAATGTTGAAAAGATGTCTAGGTAGGAAATGTTTTAAAATAATTAGAAAAACATTTAAAAAGTGTTTAAAAATGGTTTTAAAATATGTCAAAATATATTAATATGTTAAAAAAATGTCTAAATAATTCAATCAATGTTCAAAGATGCTGAGAGATGCTAAAAATGTTAAGAATTACTGGAGATATGTTCAAAAATGCGTTGTAGTCTTGGGAGTGCTGTCAGTTTCTTCAGACGTTCTTCTACGTTTAATTAGTAGTCAAACATGTTGAACAATGTTTAAAAAAATGTTAAAAATGTTTAAAAGATGTCTAGATAGAAAATATATAAAGATGTTTTAAATTTTTTTAGAAAAACGTTAAAAAGTGTTTAAAAATGTTTCTAAAATGGTTTCAAAATATGTCAAAATACATTAATGTTCAAAATTACTGAAGATACGTTCAAACATGTGTCAAAGTCTTCCGGGTGTTGTCAGCTTCTTCAGAAGATTACTAAATGACGGTCGTGACAACCTACCTTTAATAAATGCTCTAAGCACGTTAGACAATATTTTTAAAAAATGCTTAAAAGACAAACGTTTAAAAAGTGTTTAAAAATGGTTTTAAAATATGTCAAAATACATTAATATGTTCAAAAATGTCTGAAAAATTCAATCAATGTTTAAAGATGCTGAAAAATGTTAAAACTTCCTGGAGATATGCTGAAACGTGCATTGAAGTCTTCTGGATCTTGCCAGCTCCTTCAGAAGGTTTCTAAACGACGATGTTAACAATACTCTCAAAATGGTACAAACAATTTGAAGAATGCTTGGAGTTGAAAATGTGTGTAAAATGTTCAAGATATTGTTCAGAAAATCTTCAGAAAATTCATAACTCTTGAAGATGTGCTCAAAAATTGTCAATTGACATTCAAGCGTAAGAGTTTATTCACCCTCAAAGCTATGACCCAAAGAAACCATGTTAAATTGATCGGATTGTTGATGGTCCTGCCGCAAAGTCTGTATTAATTCGAGTAAAGCTAAGTTGTGGCAAAAGTCTATCTTCAATAGTTTGCCCAAGTTTGATGCTTGAGAACTAATACGAGAAAGGTCAAAAGAGATGCCAAGAAAATTCTTCGGAAGCTTGAAGATTAATCGGGACTAAATTAGCTTTGGTAAAAAAAAAATCTGAAGTCAATTAAAGATAGTGATGGTCATTAATGACCTCCCCCTCTCCCCTCCTCCCCCTGTGATATAGTCGAGGATTTAAACAAAAAAATCCGAAACAAGCCTTGTTAATTAATTAACCTCAAACTCAACCATCAAAATATTAATTTACCGATTTCACGATTCTTATCCGGCGATGAACTGCAAAAACCCCCCAAACTCTATACACTCTAACTAAATATTATCCGAAACTTACGTAAGTACATGTCATCGCCCCTTTGCGTAGCATCAAAAACAAAAGATTAATTAATGTTTACTTTCGAGAGGAACAGACCTTAATGTCAACAGAAACAGGCGTTAAAACATTAGAACTGCTAAGCTGGTACCGGTTTTAAGTGTCAAAATTACAACACCGTGACGGCATCGAAGACTATACACGCGGTACATCCTCCTTATTTCGTCATCCATCCCTCCCCCCTTCCCTCCTTCACTTTCCTTTCCTATTGTTTTAATTCGACGCGTTTGGCGCAGGCAGATATGTTCTGATTAATTTTAACAGGACCGGTTTTAACCGGAGAGAGAGAGAGGGAGATCTGACGATGGGGGATTCCCTCATCTCTTCAGTGTTTAGCGTGGCGAATGTTTGTTTTCCGTGCCGCAACTACTAGCGAATATGGGTAAAATGAGTGATGAAGAGATAGAGGAATCGTGTGATGGTGGTAGATAGTCTCTCACCTCTGAAATGGTGCAAGGAGAATAGGGTGTTTTTGGCCGGGGATGTCTATGAACTAGACAAATAAAGAGGAACCCGGAATTAGTCGCCCCTCCCCCTCCCAAAAACGACAATGAATATGCTCTCTCAGCTTATCTATTCTAGTTAGAGCTTGTGTTTACGTTTCGTTCTGTTGATGTTAGGTTCGCTTTTGTCGCTTCTGTTATATGAATAATTGTAAAGGGAAAATTGTGCTTTTTTTTTCCCCTGTACTTTGCTCGATTCTCACTCTAATTTCTTAAAGGATTAATACGACTCCGTTCCCCACCTCCCACTGAAAATACTAAACCACTACAACCCCCTCCTTCTCCCTCAGAAAACCCAAGCGACTACCACTGTACGCTCCAGACAGTTTCACATAATGAAAGCTTCCCTCGAGTTCTCGTGGTCAACACTCATTCCCCCGTATTAATCTAAGAAGTCTTTCGTTCCTTATCCCGCGTACCACCGTCTCGCTTTGTATACCAGGAGATCTTAATTAAAATAATGGAGGATGCAAAATCCGGGTACTCTAAGCATCTATGCATGTAATAAAAAGAGATGGTGCCGCTACTTCGAAATAGTTATGTAATAAGATTTAATTAAAAACAATTTTTTTTCTTCGTCATCTTTTTGATAAGCTCCAATTGTGCAGCAAGTTATATCGATACACCCAATATAATATAAAATTGAAAACGTTGCCAATTCACGGCGGATTAAATGCAATTTTTTCCCCGGCTTTACTGTCGACGATGCGTATATTTTTTGACCAATTACATTTAACACGTTCCCTATTTCGGGATTAGTCGAAACGCCATCTGTCGACGCGGACAGATGGATACTCGCGTAGTCTCCGGCGTTTTAATGCGAAATTTTAACGCGAAACAAGGCAGTACTAACACGGCAATAAATATAGCCTAAAAAGGACTGCCGGTGGTACTTTTTGTCGGGATCCAGTTGCTGTATATGATGCGTTTTGTTTTCTGTTAGTATACGTTGATGTTTGCGCCCAGAAGGGTGTGAAATGCTCTAGGAACAGTCGATGTTAATCTAAATTAATTAAAAAGGTGTTTTTCTTATGGAAAGAATTGGTATCTCTTAAAGTTGTTGGTTAAAAAATTAGCTAAAGCATTCAATTATTTTGAATGATCTAGGGATGAACTCCAAGTTCTCTAGTAAGAGCCCTTCCGATTTTCCATGTATGAGTATGGTGAAGAACTAGTTATTAATCTCACTAATCGGCGGCTATATTGAGCATTTTTAAGATCTCAACCTTCGACGGTGATCTGTCTGGGTCTAAGTGCATTAAATGGGTTATCTTTTTGGCCAGTTCTTGAGCAGTATGATACCGAAATCCATTCGGAACTGTGCGTTTCTCACGAACTACTACACGCCTACATCCCCCCATCATCCAGAGAATTTTATTTTGGTGAATTCCAAACCTTTTGCAGTGAGATTTGGCTGGGCTTGATCATAATAACGCTCCATATGTGATCACAGAGCAAAGGAGGATCTAACAGGGTGGGATTTTTAATTATCTTCTCGGTGTGTTTTCGAAAAGTCAGCCTCTAGTCCTGGATCACGTCGTAAAGGGCTGACGTGCTCTAGAGTAATCTGCAGGCTCCTATCTAAAGTCCCAACGTCCTCTTAATATCCAAAGAATGGCTTCAGTCATCTTGATCAGGTGGAAGTCTGTGGATAGGTCCTCTCTGAATCAAAATTCTTCGTCTGGGAGTCTACGAAAATTTATCTGCTTGTTCAGACGCGCAAAGAGACAAAATACGACGTGTGTGTCCTTGCAATCTTGCATGAACTTGTTTGATTCTTCACCAATACAAATACGAATGCCACGGATTAACGTTACTCATTTGTTTCCGGAATTTCGAAAAGAAATGTAAAGTAAAGTGAATCGATGTTAGTGTTTGCCACTGTCGGAAAAAGAAAGTAGTTACCTGCCTATTTGTTATACATAATTTTATTTTATTTATGATTTATTTTACAATTTATTGTACACGTATACGTAGGCACAGAAAGTGAGGCTTATTCCTGAAAGAATCTCTTCCAACCCACCTACGATAGGAGATATATTTGGTAGGAATGTAGCTGCAGGGGGTTCACAGGAACCAGTAAAATTTTTAAAGTTGGGGAACCTCTGATGTAGACCAACTAGTTAAAGGTTAGATCTATCGTTTAAAATAATTCAAAAATCAGTTAAATAATTCTCTAGTTACAGTTGATTATTTCGACTTGTTTCATCATCAAACATATTTTGTCACTTCCAAGTTAACCGGAAGTTAACCGGAAGGAAAAAGAGGGTGGTTTGGTTCCAGTTTAAATTTCGACTAATCGTACCAGAGTGTTACCAATCTATCGGTAACTGTTTAGTTTTGTCGTTGTTTCAAAGTTATATTGTTTGTTTTTGTTGAAATTGTTTTTGTTAAGATGTGGTCCGTAAAGTTGACACCACAAAGTTATAGACACATTTAGGAGATCGGTGTCAAAAAGATCAAAAATTTGAAATAGAAAAATTGTGTTTATCAGAGATGATTGACTGCGATTTGACCATTTCTGATCACCTCTTACATTTTTTCTGCAAGAGAAAAATGTTTCTTGCGAGGTAAGGTTTAGGATAGATTTACTGGGAGGGGATCCAATGTTGAAAATGTTACGACTTCTTGCCCCATAAATCAATCGACCACCCACCGGTTAATTTGTATCCGACCTTTTTGAGAGGCTGTGAGAGATAGTTGAACATGGAACATGCTACAACTTCTTATATATTGTAGTGACGCTTAATCCAATAGGACGTATAAGAGATAAAATAATTATTCAATTTTGTAAATTATAAAAATTAGCATGTAAGTTGAGAACCCTGTAAGACAAATTGTTCTAAATTCTGATAGTTGACCTTCCAATGAAGTTTCACTTCCAAAATAAATAAAAATAAAAACAAGTACCAATTCCTCTCCCAGTCCAGAGGCATTGCCGAAGACCTATATCCTTCTACGACGAGTTCCTGATCGATTTCATCCAGATTCCCAACTCCAACGAGAAGAAAATCGTTCTGAGATCCCGAATAATTATCCGTATTACATCTGACAGAGACAAATATCCAACCTTGACCTATCAGATAAGTAATTTAATAGATATAAGTAGTAATTAAGTAATTGTTTTAGTAAATAAGACTCAAAGTCCTTCTTAATTTTAATCTTAGTCATTTAACTATAAGAAAAATAGCAAAGTTCCATAGATCTAGGTTTTTTTTCCCATTTAAAATATTGTTCATTTTGTTTCATTAATTCACATAACATAGCCTTCAAAGGAAAAAATAAACCAATTCTAATCCTTAAATAATTAATTAAATTATTTCGAATTATTTACATTCAACTAGATATTAACTATTGTTTTATATTATAAACCATTTCCAAAATCACTAACGTTTAAGAACAAAGATTTAGTTGTCAATAGTTATCAGTAATAAAGTGCTCAATTTAAAAAATTGAAATTAAAAGAAAAGAGAATTGTGCTTCAATTCTGTGTGTGAGAATGAGTCCTGATCCCACCTAACCCCTGAGAGAGAGTAAAAACACCAGCTATATCTGGACCTCAGAGCCAAACAATATTAAGTCAAATTTTTTAAATTTTACAGGAGAGCAATTTGAAAATTTTGAGTAATTGTATTTTTTAAACCGATTACTAGTGTAAACAGGAGAGCATAGGTTATTATTTTCCCAGTTATGATTTGAGAAGCTAATTAAAATTGATAATAACCAACCTCCTACATTAATTTATTGAAATAGTTTTAAATTAATTATGGAACTAATACTGTTTGGTTCTAGCAATGGACTTAATATCTTGTAACTTAATATTCTATTTCGTGACTTACAAATTTAGAGATACGTGACACTTAATACTGAATTATTATTAAGAAACTTATAGAATGTTAATGCAAAGTAGAACCAAAATTGATATCAATTCTAGCTAATTAATAAAGGGTAAGCAAAGGTAACAAAACACAAAAAATAAATTTTATGTATTTTCTAAAATAAATGAGAAGTAACACCAAAATCTTACAAACGAAAACTCTTTGTATCTATCTTAAGGTTCAAGTAACAAACAAAAAGATAATATCTAATTCATTAAAGAGAAAAGGCACAGTGAAAATTGTTGCATTTTAACATTCGTTTTCATTGAGGTTATGAGGAAGATCTTTAAAGGATCTATGGAATCGTTTAGGCACCTATGTTAGTAGGTTCTGCAAATTGTTATACTTTTTGGTTGAAATAAGTCGTAGTGTCTTTCTTATAGGCTTCAGCAGCATTAAGTTATTATTGAGAACAACTTTCTTAGAATTAATAGTACGTTTCTCTTTGCGCGTTAGTCTTTGAGTTGTTCTATTGAAATCAACCTGTTCAAAATATTCTTGATAAAAATCTGTTTTAAAATACAACACTCCAGGTCTTTCTGTTCAAAACTTCATATGAACTACTTGAGATAGCAAAAACTTTTGATTATTTATGGTTTTTTTATTATTTAGAAAGTAAGATCCGGAATCTTCAGATAAAAAGGTTAAATTCTTAGTCATTGGTGTCCATTTCCGCTACTTCAATATTGTTACCACAAAGTCTGAAAAGCTATTGCCAATCCCACGGAGTTATTGTTGTTGTTGAGTTATTGTACAATGTTGTTCATTTTTTTAGTCTAAATTTTATTACGAGGGAGCGTTTTTATATTCGCGGAATGAGCGGGTTGTAGGGGGGTGATTAGGCGCATTGGGGGCGTGGCCTGTGCAGCGACACATAATTAGAATAAATACGAAGTTTCATTGTTATTAGATAGTTAGTCTTTGAGCTATCGTCAACCAAGTAACATAATCAGGAGTGAAAAGTGAAATATGGAAGAAAATCGAAAATCGTGCCGTTATAAAGTTCCTTACCAGGCAAGGAAAATCAGTCGCGACCATAATGAATGAGATGTCATTGGTTTACGGCGACTCTTCTCCAGGAAAAACCAGCATGGTGTACAAATGGCATAGTTTATTTAAACAAGGAAGGGAATCCCTTGAAGACGACCCGAGGCCGGGCAGGAGCATTGAGGTGACCACGCCAGCACTTATCCAAAAAGTTGAAAAAATTGTACTCGAAGATGCTCGACTAAAGAAGAAACATTTCGCAGAAATGGTTGGAGTATCCGATACAACAATTTTTAAAATCCTACACGATCATCTCGGCATGTCTAAGGTCAGCGCAAGATGGGTGTCGAGAATGCTCACGCCGCCACAAAAACAACAGCGCGTAGAGTGTTCGCGTGCATTTTTCGACCTCTGTAATGAAGACAAGGATGGTGTATTGAGTCGAATTGTTCATCAGGTTCATCATTATGAACCTGAATCCAAACAAGACTCCATGCAGTGGCATAAAAACGGCACAGCACCTCCCAAGAAATTTAAAGTGTCACAATCAGCTAGAAAACTCATGGCAACGGTATTTTGGGACTCGGAAGGAATATTGTTGATTGATTATAAAGATAAAGGTGTTTCTATAACCGGAGAATATTACGCTTCAATATTAGAGCGACTAAAAGAAGCCATTAAAGGGAAAAGACGGGGAAAATTGACGAAAGGTGTGCTGAATTTAAAAAATTGAAATTAAAAAGAAAAGAGAATCGTGCTTCAATTCTGTGTGTGAAAATAAGTCCTGATCCCACCTAACCCCTGAGAGAGAGAGTAAAAACACCAACTATATATAAATATAAATAAATATAATATAAAAAAATACTCATCGGCGACTATATATGTATTTCAAAACTGTTTCACCCTCCTTAAATACAAGATCTACATCATACAACTCATCCAGATGAAAAAAGAAAAATGATAATAGGAAAATATAATATCGTGGGGAGGATGTGGAATATACACTCCTGCATGGATGTTACAGTTAGTGTACAATCCCGAACAGGCAGGCAGGCAGGCATAAGCAAAGCCAGAAGATGAAGAAAAATACACTGATGTCAAGCGGCAGTTATTAAAAGCAATATAGGAAATTGCACCTCCCTCTTTTCCCCCATCGCTAAGATCCAACTGACACGTTAACGTCTGTAGAATGGAGGGGGGTGCGGTAATATAAAGAGGAAACACGTCAGGGTTGATTCTCTTATTTATTTCTACGCTCGACTAATTGAATTTTAACTTTAACGAAATAAGGGTGGTATTACGAATTCGCTTTATTTATTATATAGCTTGAATTTCCTTCATTTTGTTTTTTTTTTTTTTGGAACAAAACTCTATTATTCAATAGGTTTATATCTAGTCGATCTAACGTCAACCGAAATGAAAAATTGAAACAATCTTCTCGGGTATCCACCCAGAAAGACGGAGTCGAAACGTCACAACGTCAAAGTGTTTAGAATCGTCGCATTTTTCCGGCCTCGTCCGTGAAAATATTCGATTTCCGTAATCGTTTCTGTCCATTTCCTCCCCTCTCATCCCCAAAGGGAGCCAGACAGATACTGTTGTATCTATACGCGTAAATATTTAATAAAATGTAATTATCACCAGGACATGGTTTAGGGTGTATTGTATTGTATTACTGAAGCCGATCGGTATGACGTTAGCGGTTCGATATTAACGTTCAGAGGCCGTTTCTACCTCTATCTATGGATGCTATTATAGTCGGTATAGTTATAATTGACAAGGCGTATTCACTAGTATTGCTGACTCTATTGATGAGGTATAACTTTTAATTCGAAACCTTCATTATCATGAATGTCCATATAGGATTATTTTAGCTACCTCCAACACGGAAATAGCGGATTATAGCGGAGTAGTAGCCGCTAATAAATAAATTTGATTAAAGTGATGGACGTATAATTGCGTCGTGCTGCGTTCATTCCGGCTAATTAAGATAGATTAAAAGTCGACGCGGTAAAACGTAGTGTCCGACGTAGTACCATAATTATTAGTGGAAGAAGAGAGTAGAGAATTGGAACTCAGTCCACTTCACGATGGTATTTCCACAGATGCTCGGGAAAATTCCTATTTTCTTTTTTTTTTTTTTTTTTGTGTGCCTGGTCGGATACGAGGCGATTTCCCACGAGAACTAACCGGTATCTCTAACGGTAGAAACACAACACAGACGGAAGCTATAGTAGCGTCTTTTTTCCGCTATTTTTTCTTTTGTTTAGTCGAGTATTAGTCGACGAACAAAGCGACCAAAACCTCTATCGCTGAAGATCGATGTCTTTGTGCGGATTGTTACCGAGCACGTTTGTCTACTCGTATAGTTGTTTATTATTTTTCCTATTTAAAAAAAAAGGTGGTAATGCAATATTGCAGTGTTTCCCCTCTTCTAGGGCATATATTTTATCAAGACAAAAAAAATAGTATTTATTTATGCAAAACGTAAAAAAAGAAAATAAGATAAAAGTTTTGTATCATAGCAGATGAAATTTTAACTAAAATAATGTTGGTCAAAAAAACTTTTGACACAAACAAAAACATAGCCACATCCCTCCTTGTTTGGAGCTTTTGTACAGTTCCGTACAATAAATGCAAACACAATCGTCATCTTCGTCTGCAGAAAAGGGTTCTCGTTCTACTTCTGACTCGGCTTATGCTAGGACTTTCCATGTTACCACCCTTTTTCTTTTTGCTGGAATCTTTAGTTTCGGTTTACGTTTTTCTTTTGCCTCTTCCATAATTTGGAGCAGAGTTTAGAACGGAAGTAGCTTGACGATTTCTTGGGTTTCTTTTTACCTGGCCGGAAATAAATGGTTCTTCTGGAACTGGAGTAACTAAAATCGGCATGGTGTTTATTGGACTTTGTAAAATATTCTGAGATGTCCCTGTTCTGAGAGAACAGTATTCGTTATAGGAATGCCGGGGAGAGGTTCTATGGCAGAAATATTTTGTAAACTAGAGCCTCACATGCCTCACAACTAGAGCTTAACATGTGGCCCAACCCGATCAGGATGAACTTTTAGCCATTTAGTGATTTCTTGATCATAATAAGTTTTCAAGTCAAGATATTTGTGGCGTGAACGCTCATCCACAATTAACAAATCTTTTTCAGTGGGAGATGCTTTGGCATATTTTTGAAAATGTTCCAGCTATCGTAAAAAATTGGACCAGTCATCCAGGCAGACTTCTGGGTAATAATAATAATAATAATAATAATAATAGTTCTTTATTGACGACGACGGTATAAAAAGTATTAACAAAAAAGCAACAACAAAAAAAAAAGAATACATCGCCAAAAGGTTTGAGATCAGCTGCCTGCAGGACGAGCAGCTGCTCTGACTCCCAAACCGCGAATAAACTAAATATAAGCAGACTAAAACTAATTACTGAACTAAATCCAAATTCGAGTCTAAGTGCAAACAAGCATACTAATAATTGCAAGTGTAATATCAGTGCACGCCCACTATGCCGGTTCAGAGAGAGAGTGATAGAATTTTTTAAGATCTTAAGATAATCTGGAATTACATTGTATATTTTGACAATGTTGTAGGAGTACGATCTTTTGAAAAGTTCCTAATACGGTAACCATATCATCATCAATTGCTCTGAATATGTCGTCGGTTACATGAGCCAGTGCAGACGCACAACCATAGCCAGAACGGAAGACCGACAGTTCGGATGGCAAAACGTCATTACTCTCTAGGAATGACCGAATTTGTCGATCAATTATTTTCTCGAGAACCTTAGATAACAAAGGTAGAATCGAGATGGGTCTCAAATCATTAAAGTTCGTCGGAGAATTATTTTTTGCCAACGGTACAACAGTACCTTCCTTCCAACAAGCTGGAAATATGCTCTCCAAAAGACAGGTATTAATAAGATCGTAGGAGTGATCGTAGGTATCAGAAATGGACAGCAAAGTGTCACCATTTCGAGAGAAATGCCACAGAATGAGACCTAGGTTAGGTTAGGTTAGGAGTGGGGTGGCATGCGGGCCTGTTTCACCGCGACCTTTACAGGTCTATTGTGATCCCCTTTACCTTGGAGAACGCTCTCTAGTTTCGCCTTCTTAATCAGACTTATCATTTTTGAGAGCGGCTCTTTTGTGTAGCCGTTGGCTGTGGGGTTCTCTACCCCCATTACTAGAAACCTTGTCCTCGCTAGGCCGTCACAGTGGCACAAAACATGAACTGGGGTTTCTTCTTCCTCTTGATAGAATCTGCAGAGAGCATTTTCTGCCAGGCCTCTGTTAAACATATGCCTATTCAGTCTGCAATGAGCGGTCATCAGACTTACTATCATTTTGACAGTCTTCCTGTCTTTACTCAGTAGGTCTTCAGTAAACTCCTTAGCGTGTCTTTGTCCTGGTGATCTTTTCCACCATTCCCTGGACTTGTTTTGTGACCATTCGTAGATGGACCTCTTAATTTGAGATTTGATAATGCCGCTCCTATGAAAGGCCTTGACGAACCTCGTCTGGCCAGCTCATCTGCTGCCTCGTTTTCCTTCACTCCCGCGTGGCTGGGGACCCAGGCCAAACTTATTTTCCTTAGGATGTCCACCTCATTTAGGGCTCTTACGCAGTCCCAAACCAGCTTTGAGTCAGTACTTGCGGAACTAATCGCTTTAAGTGCTGCTTGACTGTAAGACTTCTCTGACACAGTGGTGAATCGCAGCAACTTCAACCTGGAAAATCGTCGAGTTCTTGCTGAAGCTCAATGAAAGGGCCTTGCACGGCTTCTTTCTATAAATGCCAGCTCCTACGCCGTGGTGGCCGATTGCTTTTTTGACTTTCTTACGTATTCTCGCGGCTTTATTTATAAAAAAGAAATCAGGTAAAATAACATAGTATGTCAATTTGCCCTCTCACATGTCTCATATGTCGTTTTAGCCCACATGAACATAATTTAAACAAATGCAATTTTTGATAAAACAATTTACCTGTTTGTGACGGTAAAAATTATTTAACAGATTTAAAATTTCGCCACAAAATTTGTTTGTAAACTAGCCTGCTTCATTATATCCCACTATATCATTTTGTACACCCTTCCCCTGTATTTTAATTTATTTTTTAATTTTTCATCATACTTTTCTTTCAACACCAGATTGGATGTCTCATCGATTATACCCAACATACTTCTTATGTTATCCTTTCCAAAATAAAAGAGAAATAGCGACGCTACGGATACAGCACCAACTTCGTATCTTATTCCGAAACTTCAGATTTAGACTATAGCACTACAAAAGCACAGCCGAGCCGATGCCGATGCGGGGACATAAAAAATTGACAAACAGGGTTCCCTAGAATGAAACGATTTCCAAGAATGTAGGCGAAAGATGTTACCGCACACCGATCTGCGGTCTTTGGTATTATGCTGCTTGTCAGAGTTCGCATTAAATATTACTTTCGGGATGACGCGGGGTGATAAGGATTAGTTTCCTCCGAATATCTCCCCGCGTTATACGTTTCAATTTCGCGAGCGCGAAGGAGACAAACGAAGAGTATATTGTATCGGGGTGAAGAAAAAAAAGGGGCAAACGCGCCCGGATATGTCGTACAACCAAGCCGCTACGAACTAACGTGTGAGTTAAATCCATTCTATCTTGATTCGTTTTTTTTTTACGGGTTTTGGTAGGAGGAAGTTCGTTATATTAAACGGTTATCGCGTTGTTTGTTCGTTGTGTGCTTTCTCTCGATATATAAGCTGGTTAGCAAACTTTATTCAAATTTGTGCATGATACTACGAGGGTGTATTTTTATGTTATAATAATAATAATAAAAATAATAATAATAATACTTATTGTCGCAGATTTGAAAAACAAATATCCACATTGTCAAGTTAATACAAATACAAAATACAACAATAGAAATATCTGATATAAGTAATAAAATATACTCCAGATGCTAACGGACATATCGTGATTACTGTAGATAATTTTTACCATTGTAAAAACATTTATTTATGCAATATTCTTTCAAGCGTTTTTCAAATATTGCCAGAGAACCAAAACACGGTAACTACCTACACATAAATAAAGGACTTTTCTCGAACAGTGAAAGTCTACGAGCTGAAATACTGATATCATCACCATATCGAGTAACATGTTCATTGTCAATATCATGGTAAAGTACGAACGCATCTCTGGTTCTTAAATGCAAATAAAAAACATTCATAAATAAACAATGATGGAAGAGATAATAAACTATTACTAATAAATACAATTCTACAAGACTCTCTACCATTAACGTTGAATATAATTCGGAATATCTTCCTTTGAATTACGAATACTCTGGTGATCATAGAAAGATGACCCCAAAACGTCAAACCATATTTAATACGAGAAACAACACAAGAGTGGTAATAAACAATTACAGTATCGACACTAGAACAAGTCTTTAATCGGCGAATAGCATAAACATAATTCAGAAACATGGCTAGACCACGTCAACTCGTTATCCAATGTGCAACCCAAAAACTTTGATTAAGCTGATAATGGTCAAGATCGACTATTGAGTTTAATCAAAGGAGATACGTCAATATTCCTTTTTAAGGGGTCGAAGAACAAAACCGAACCAAAATAGATGAGACACACTTATCAGCCAAAGTTGACATGTCATGAAAACTATCACCGGAAACCACCACTGAAGTATCATCAGCAATCTGTGTTACATTACTAACAGGAAAAGAAGAAGGTAAATCATTAATGAATATTAAAAAAAGTAAAGGTCCAAGAATGGAACCCTGAGGCACTCCATGTTTTACAGCTGTAGGCTTAGAAATATAAGAATGGCTTTCAGAATTATGATTGACAACAACTACTTGACTCCTGTTAGATAAATATGATCTAACCCAATCAAGGCAAACCCCACGTACACCACATGAATAAAGTTTATCACACAATAAATAAATAATGATTCACTCTGTCAAATGCCTGTGAAAGATCAAAGTAAATTCCTGTCTCACAATTTCCTCTATCAAGATTTTCATAAATATATGTATAATTTAACGATTTAAAAATTGCATCCATTTATGGAATATATTCAATAAGCAAGACTCCTTCAACATCCCAGAAAACAGTTGCCATCAGTTTTTTTTCAGAAAATTGTGTCTTGGCCTTTTTTAGTGGTGGAGAGCCCTTATGAACACACTCCATGGATTCTTATTTAGTAGGAGGGTCCCAATGATATACCCAACTCTAATCCCCGGTGATAATTCGAGATAAATATTAGTTATTGATGCGTTAGAGTTTATTGTGCTCACCATTAAAGTTCACGCAAGATTGGTTGGGTTCTGTAACTTGTACAGACCACCTAGTAGTAATCTTGCCCCATGATTGGAGACTTTGATAACATTATCTCGCATATGTTTCCTATAGTGGATCACTTTATATGTATGGGCGATTTTAACGTTTATTGCTTCCTTACTGATAACGCATATGCTTTAACTCTTACGGTCTAGTAGGTACTGATAATAAATGAACCCACTAGAATCACTGCCACGACGAATACATTGCTTGATCTAATTTTTGTTACTGATACAAGCTTAGTTGTTTCTTCAGGAACTCTTGCTGCTGATTTGATCTCGGATCATAGACTGGCTTACTGTGAGTTGTCTTTTTTGGTTTGCAACTCCCTTCTAAAATAATCAAATGTAGAAATTTCAAAAATATTGATCATCATAATCTTCCTTGGCATATTATGATAAGAGATTCATGTCAATAATAACGTAGCTATATTTAAATGATTTTTTTTACTACCTTGTTTGATGCTCATGCTCCTTTAGTTGAGGTTAAGGTGACTCAGGCTCCTAAGCTCCTTGGTTAACTAAAGACTTGAAAGTTTTTATGAAGCTTAGAGATAGAAGTGCTGAAAACTGGAATAAATATAGAGAACTACGCAATCTCACGGTTAAGACGGTTAGACTTGAACAAAAGAAATATGTTAATCCTACCTTTAAATATTTTAATTCCAAAAAACTCTGGTCAGCTCTGAAGTCTCTCAATGTCAAATCTAACGCATATCCTACTATTCCAGCTCACTTAAGTGACGCCTTTAAGATTAGTGAATATTTTGCACCTTTTGTCCAGCTTACCAACGACACTTTTAAATTTAAGCATTGGCATCAATCGATGAAATTCGCTCTATTTTAATGAATATTAAAACTAACGAGTATGGATGTGACAATATTTCGGCTACCATGTTGAGGTTCTGCAGCCCTTTCATTGATCCAATGGTAACTCACCTCATTAACTGTTGTATTGAGCAATCATATTTTCCAGACATGTGGAAAGGAGGACGTGGGATTGCCGTTGCCTAAGGTGTCTAAGCCTATGAATTACTTTGACCTGGGTACTATATTTACAAAGTTATAGTTTCTTTGAAAGTAATAATTATTTTTCCAGGTATCAAGTAGGATTTAGGCGTAATCTATAGCACTGCTTCTGCTTTTGCTTATATCCTAAATGGCATAATGACTTCTATTGGTACTGGTTTGTGCAGTGTACTTGTTTTACTTGATTTGTCAAAGGCGTTCGATACTGTATCGTACCGGTTACTGCTTGCGAATCTCAAATATTTTGGCTTTGATACAGATGCTTTAGCGCTTTTGCAGTTGCATATTTATATGGTCACACTCAAAGAATTTCTCTTTCCACTGCTGTTTCTGAACCAGTAAATATTTATCCAGGTGTCCCGCAGGGATCAATTCTTGGGCCATTACTTTTCATTATTTACACAAATGATATATTGGAAGCTATTAACAACTTCAAAGTGCAGGCATATGCTGATGACATTCAACTTTTTTATTCTTTTCCTACCGATCAGCACCTGGAGGCAGCTTCTACTGTAAATCAGGATCTGAAATTGATAAGCAGTTTATCCTTTCAACATAACTTATTCCTTAATTCCAAAAAAACTAGTGTCTTGCTTTTTGGTTCTACGAATCGCGTTGATTTCTTGAACGATAATTTGAAAATAAATATATCTAACGATATATTACCATTTGTTGACGAGGCAAGGAATCTGGGCCTATGGATTGATACACGTTTGCGTTTTTGCAAGCATATATATAATCTTTAACGGAGAGCATACTCCTCTCTAAGAATGATTGATGTAAACAAATATATTTTGAAAAACACTCTGCAATTACGACGTTGTGAGTCTTTAGTATTGTCCCTATTTAATTATTGTGATTTTATTTATAATCCGTGCTTGATTTTGGATGATTATTATTATTTTATAAAAATATTTTGTCCCTCTCCAACTCGGACAAACTTTCTTGAGAAACTTCTTTTCTGTACAGTTTATGTTCAGGTGTAAACAATCTGGATATCCACCGTTCAGTCACCTTCTTCATACGAAAATCGTCATGCAAAATTTTGAGGACACTTGCTTCGAAGACTTCATTGGCAATGACAGAGATCTTTACACGTCAATCTTTCAATACGAAATTTTCGACTTTTCGTACAATGTCTTCAGTTCGAGCTTCAACAGGTCGTCCAGCCTTTGGGTCATCATTGATTGCAAGGGTTTAAACCAATATTTTACTTGATGGTGATATCTTTCAATACAGAGCAACCATTCTTTCATGAATTGCTTTTGGACCGTTTGGCCTAGAACAAAAACATGTCATCCGCGAGGTAAGCTTATGAATACGTGGATAAGTGGATCAATTTAGGGAATCGGATTATGTGCAAGCAGTATTTGGATGCTAAATTTAATGACGAGGATTTGCAGCACAATAACGTGTGTCGAATGTCTTTATCATTGGTCTCGTGAGTTCAGCCTTCCTTCCGTTGATTTCAATTGGACCTGCTTGAAGATGCTCTGCCAAGAGCAAAAGATTCTCGATAAGCAACAACTCCAAAGAGTCAGGCACTAAAACACACCAGAAAAAAAAAGAATGACAGATAAAGTTGTTTTTGTGTGTTTTCGTAATATTACAGTCTATTTAGCTCGTATCGGTTTTTATACCAAAAAAGATCGCCCACAAAACACCAAACACTCTCAGATTATATTGAGTGTTATTAAGTTCCCTCGGTCATAATTTCATTCACAGGAACCTAACATGCGCCCCGCCAAAAAAAAAAGAATGTATAATACACCAACTTTATAGGTGGAAGTTATACTGGAGCTAAGTGACTAATAGTTTCTAAACTCGCGCTAAACTTCAACCAATTTAACTTTAAATTAAATCGCGAGATCTTCGCCAAAAGTTACGAACTAATCAAAAAAGGAAGTTCTCCGCAATTTGTAAGTCCCACGTAAGAATTTAAAGTAGTGAGATCGCTAATTCTGACGAAATAGAACAAAAGACACGATAACTAAAGACAAGAAATAGAAGATTAAAGATAAAGATTACATAAATCAAGCTTCAAATCGCGATGTACGCTAGATGGCGCCTTAATTTTAGTTTAAAGATAAATCACCTGTTCGCGCGATGTTATATGAATGTGTTGCAGCAATATAAATGCTGCATCAATCTGTCGTGTGTTGTTTGGGAAATTTTTCGCGAGAAATTGCATCTTACTCGTATGCAGTAAGAGGGAGAAACGCTATTCATCAATGTCTTTTTAGAAGTAGTGTAGCGCGAAATATAAAGAGAAAATGAAGAATCACTTTTACGTTGAGAACTTGTAACTGGGTAAAACTTGAATAGATTTTCGCAACATGACGTGTAAAGAAACCCCGATCTAATCAGACGAAACACTTCGATAAACTTAAAACAATCAAAGTGGGCGCCCGCTTCGGAAAAAAAAGGACGAACGGAAGAATATGGAGCGGAACCCGAACACCTGTTGTTATTGTTATTAAATCTAGCACGGCACTTACGGAAATGGCATCGTCGCTAAAATGAAATCGTCTGATTGAAAATCGATTGATTTCGTCTTCTCGATAGGTGTTGGTTGTGGTATTGTGTTCGATCGTAGCTGAATGGTGTTCGAGATCGTTTGACGCACGAATTGATTCTTTTATAATGGGTGATTCGTTTGACTCGAATTGACTCTGATTCGAATTTGGCTCTCTCTGCTGGTGCAATTATCCTAGTTTTTACATCCATTTATTAGATTTTTTTTTAATAGGAAGAAAACAGAACAGCTGATTTTTGTTTATATTTACGAGGACGTATTTTTATGTTATCTACCTAGCTATGAAACAAAAGAGTGACGCTGTCAAGCAAATTATTGAAAAATTGCTGTCACTGTTAATAGAAGTACATGTGCTAACTTGTGTTTACAGAGATTTGAGACGGTCTACTTCTCCATAAAATGAATGAAACTAAAGTTGAACATCGCAGCATAATAAAGTTCCTGACAAAAGAAGGCAATGCTCCAAAAGCAATTCATGAAAGAATGGTTGCCGTGTATGGGGAAGATGCACCATTTTATTTTAAATGAAAATATTGGTCTAAACTCTTTCGATGAGAACCAGATTCAATCAATGATGATCCGGTGATGAGTCCGGACGACCTGTTGAAGCTCGAACTGAAGACATTGTGCGAAAAGTCGAAAATTTGGTACTGATAGATCGGCGAGTAAAGATCTCTGTCATTGCCAATAAAGTCAGTATAGCCAAAGCAAAAGTGTCCTCAAAATTTTGCATGACGATTTGGGTATGAAGAAGGCGCACCGTGCAGACGGTGGATACCAAAATTGCTTACGCCTGAACAAAAACTGTACAGAAAAGAAGTTTCTCGAGAAAATTTTTCCGAGTTAGAAAGGGACAAAACATTTTTATCTCGAATTATCACTGGGGATGAGACTTGGGTACATCATGATGGCAAAGATGGATTAAGTGTATTAGTGTTGGCATGGCTAGGTAGATAACATAAAAATACGCCCTCGTAATAATAGCACAACCACACACACACACACACACACACAATTTCTGGAGCATAAGGATGATCAGATCATGTTTACCATTTGTTTTTGGAGTGGCTGAATTCAAATTGTGCTCCAAAAAAGAAAACAATCACGTCAGGGTTTTGGGCATAACGTCAAAAAAGAAGCATAATCTAATCATTTTAAGATTGTAACGTTTTGACTTAACTTCATCCCCGTTGAATAATTGACAACCGTATCCTGTTAATAGACATGTTACTGCCCTAAGCTAAGACTTGTTTAATGCAAGTAAATCGGTAGTTAGTCGTTGTGACGGTCGTTTCATCATCCGTTAGCTGTGCCTTTATCGAGAGCTACATAGATAGTTCCAATTTAGTTCGTGTTGTTTTATGATCCACTCATTAATTGCAGCACGTACCGGCTCCGGTTCGATAAATTTGATTTGGAAATCCTCACTCGCTAGTCGCGTCCTAGTACCCACACCAAGATGGCCTTTTCTTGTGCCTGGCCAGAACATTTAGGTTTTGCGGACATTCCCATACTAATTTGGATAACAAGATGCTAGAGCTTTTAAGGCTGCTTAACCGTCAGACAGAATTCAGATCGCCTCTCTTCGTGGTTGGCAACGCAAACTCTCCAAGGCACACAATAATTCCGAATCTAATAACTCTGTTACCTCATAATTTAACAATCTTATGTGTGAAAATGGAGCTATATGATGTACAAAATCTGATCGTGCAACCTCCTCACATGCCCGGTCGCTAGCGGTGCAGCCTGTACTCCTATATTGGTTTATCGTCAAAGGATATGGTGACAAGAGCACAAGCTGTTGAGCTGTTGAATTGAATTGGTCAATTCAAAACGTATTTTATTTGGTTGGTTTGGTGGTGGTTTAGTTTTTGGTTAAATGTCTCTAAATGGGATGTGCTTTGGTGGGAAGGTAAGGCCTGAAGGAATAAATTGTAGAGTGTGGGACCCCCGCTGTGGCTTCCTTGGTGTCTGAGTGATACTTTCCGATCTTCGTAGCTATAGTTCTTCTTGCTAGGTAGCTTCGAATCCATCAAATTATAGTTAGTGGCATTCCTCTGGAGTACAGCTTGTGTATTAGGGCTTGTCGAACGCTTTTTCAGTGTCCAAAGCTAATATGGCTGTGTGGTTCTTTCTGTTAAAGCCTTCTGTTATGTCGGTGGTTAGCTTGGCTGTAGCATGCCCTGTGCTAATGCCAGTTCTGAAACCCAGCTGGTCTGCTACGGTTGGGGTACAGTTCATAGTGCTCGTCTATGCTTTACAGTATCAATTTCTCAGCGACTTTGGAGAGACAGTATAGTGGGGATATGGGTCTATAAGAAGTGGGGAGGTGGTTTGGTTTTCCAGGCTTGGGGACTCGACCGCTAACGACCGGACATTATTAAAATCCGTGATGGTACAAAGGGTAATGCTAATGTCGGCAGACCCATCTTTGTTTTTATGGAGTCAATGGGGTTATAAGGTTAAGGTGATTGGTTTTTTTAATTTACAGGTTAAGTCAAATCGTTTAAGTGCTTAATTGCTTAGATGATGGTTTTTTTTTCAAGGACATTAGATTAGGGTGTTAAGAAATTATTATACTTACGGCTTGAGTCAAAATGCTACAGTGTTGAATAGTTTAGACTACGGAGGGTGGGGAGGAGAGGGCGGCGGTTATTGGATAATAGAGTTCTGGGGTTATAGAGTTACGAAATAATGGGGTGAACGGTTTATAAAGTTTTACTAATTTAAGGGATTGTGAACGTATTAGAGAGAGATTGAGGAGATGTTATCTGGTTATTATTTGGTTTCCTGTTTATGCCTCACAGCAACGGCCATTAGAACGTGTTCAACATCGTTTCCTCAAGCTTCTTTCTTTGAAAATGGATGCACATCTTACAGCGATCTTTTTCAGGCAACCAATTGATAATTCACAAATAAATGGTACTCCCTTTGATTCATGTACAAGCCAAACAAATTCTAGAACCGAATATGAAGCATTGGATTTTCTAATTTTTATCTTATTCCAAGAGTATTCGTTTTTAAATACTTGTCATGAAAGATTGCCAACAAAAAATATAAATTCGTCTGTATTTTGTATCTAAAATAGACGTCGCAGCGACATCTGTGAATTACAATCACGTTACATCAACGTGATATGATAAAACCTAATACAGTCCGATGCACCGAATAAAACAAAAAACAAAAACACAACTGCGGGGATATTTAAACTTTGAACTCTTCGCCAGCTTACCACTTCAACTAAACAGGTTTGCTTAAACTTTCCCCCGGATTTTATTTCGTATTATATTTATTTATTCACGTCTTGAGAATATACGCCAGACAGGAAATATAAAGTTCAGGAGACTTTGCTAAACTATCCGTCTCTTATAGACGTCGGATGGCTAGCGTAAGCGCTGCCACCAAAATTCTAAAGTTATTTCAGTCTCGCGATATCTCCTAGGATTTTCTCCAGACTGAAACTTCGATAGGAAACAAATAATTATGCAAAACCTCCTTTGAAAGTATCAATCCTGTATAGATTATAGTCAAGAATTTTTTTGTGATTTTTTTCCTGAGCAATTCCAGCAAAAATCCAATCATCTTCAATTAGGAAGTGGGATATAAGACGACTCTAACGTTTAATAACTCGTTTCCGGAAAGCGCTCAACATCTCCAGTCGAAATTGTAGTTTAATTAACTTCCCTTTTCTACTTCAAAATCGCTTATTAAACGGGCATCTTTTCCTGGCTACTACGCTCTCCAGCTTTCGTGAAATATTTAGACATTTTGATATATGTGTCTGGTCTTCTAGAGCGCGTAACGGTAGCAGCGAAACGCGGCGGCATCTAAAAACTCTCATTTATATCGCTTGTTCATCTTACGTTTTCGCCGAAAACGGGTGTGAGGGGGGGTGTGCGGTGAGGTTCGGTTTTCTCGATGTGTGCGTGTGATTGTGTATGAAAATCGGAGCCGGTGGGTGTGGTAAATGCGGCAACGTCGGCGTGGTTTACTGGTTGGGGTATAGTAAATTATAACGTGAGTGTACCCGATTGTTTCACGTGGTCATGAATATTAAACAGTTACAGTTTTGGTCTGGTGGCGGCTTCTCTGTGTGTTGTTCTAGTAGTAGTAGTATTGTGATCGATGGAGGATTTCGTCGATAACATGCGAGCTGTTGAACTTCACTTTGTTCGTGGAATGAATTTCAGGACCTTCTAGGAGTGTTACGTAAACTTTCGATGTAGTTAATCATGTTAGAAGCACGGATAAGAGATGTAAGAGATTTAGAAAAGGAAGGTAGTAGGTAATTTTTTTAAAAGCAGATATTTTTGTAATGGTTGTGATAGGATCTATACGGAAATAATTAAATGTTACCTATCTGAAGATATTTTAAGAGCTAAACCACGCGAGTTTTTAAAAATATAAAACACGTGAGACAATTACAGATTGCCTCCTTGTTGCCAACTCTCTTGATAAATGGAACAAATGGGAAACGAGCCTCTCATTGAAGTAGAAAGGCAATGCCATGTTGATAGTGGAACTGATTATTTCAATTACAAAGGGGCATTATAGTATCGTTTTGATGGCTCTGCTGATTCATTTTTATACAGGGTTTCCACGGGCGAGTGGGACATAGGGAGAATACATATAAAATCGGTTTTCGGCGAATATTATCTCCCTAATACTACTTCATCCAAATTTAAGTGCCGAATATTATAACTGGGTTAACAATGCACATTTCCACAATCATAGTACAAAGAAAGTCATTTTAATAAAGTCAAAAAAATTATTATTTTTAAACCTATTGTACATGAATTCCTAATAAGGCTTTTAACACGTGAGTTTGTGCAAGCGTACAATAGATTTAAAAATAATAATTTTTTGGCTTTATTAAAATGACTTTCTTTGTACTATGATTGTGGAGATGTTCATTGTTAACCCAGTTATAATATGCGGCCCTTAATTTTGGATGAAGTAGTATTAAGGAGATAATATTCACCGAAAACCGATTTTATATGTATTCTCCCTATGTCCCACATGGCCGTGGAAACCCTTATGTAAATGTTGGCTGCAAAGGCCGGATTTCAGACGGGGGTGTGATTTGTTGAATAACACCTTGAAAACCAGTGACAATTTACCTGCTAACAAATCATTAGCTAGACGGATGTTTTGTTGTCGCAGACGATGCTTTTGCACTCAACAAACACATAGTAAACCCTTAACCTTGACATCAAAAAACAAAGGTAGCGAAGAAAAAATTTTCAACTACCGTCTTTCAAGAGCTAGGCGATGTTCGGAAAATGCTTTTGGAATTATGAGCTCAGTGTTTAGAGTAGGTACTAAGAAAGCCCATGCTTCTTGAACCAGGAAAAGCAACGATAATTACCTGTGCTTGTATTTACTTAGACAACTTTTCACGTGCTAACAAATCTGCTAACTACTGCTCCTCCTGGGTCGGTGGACTATGTGTTGCCTGATGGAACTATTGTCTCAGAGTATTGGCACAATGGAGAAACTGGAAGAGACGAATCTTTCTATCCCTTACCTCGTATTGGTGAGTATGCAAAAGCTATCAGGGCTTGAGTATGCTTCATATTTTATTTCTACTGAAGGAAGTGTACCATGGCATCATGAGTATGAGTGATAAACTTGTACCAAAACAAAACCTTTTTAATGCAATATTGTGATGTAGACGAACTGGTAGGTACCTTGTCTCTGGTATTGCTTCATTTAGGCTTCTTTATTTTGTTTTTTAACATGCATATAGCAACAGGATCCGTTAGTTTTCTTATTCTGACAGCTACTGCTTTCTCATAAATCGAGAATTCGTCTTGCTGGTTGTCTCTTTCATGATTTTATAGGCTTCGTCTTGTTTATCTTGGGAACATTTTTGTTCTTGGGATACATCTATCCATAATATCCTCGTGTTTGGGGATAATATGGACAGTATTCGGGGATGGTTTGGACATGTAGTTGGAAGTGCAAAAACAGCCACTACATATCAAAAATCTTTATATTTGGCAGGTAGAATCCTGATAGGTCGATGTTAAAATACTGCATCCCTTTGAACCTGGAAATCCGATCTTCTATCGCTTTTGGTAGGATCGAAATTAGTACTTCCTTCATCTGTAGGCTGAAAACGATTGAATGGATGCAACCGGTTAAAAAACATAACTTTAAACCCTACGAAGTTCAACGCGAATTTGCCTATTTTTCGACGGCACTTTTAGCCTTCAACAGCATCGATGGTACTTTTAAGATACTCGTCACTATCTTCGCCCTCTTCATACTCAAATCCTTCGTGCTAATTTCCTCCATGTCTTCATCTGAGGAGTCTTAGCCGGTTTCTTTGTTATCTTTATTCTCATTTTTTCTTCGAGTTCTTTTTTTTCCGGTGAGTCGGTGGCGATCATACTTTTCTCACGTTTTCGACTTCCTACGCTGAGCTTTTGGGAAAGGAGTTATTTCTTCTGGGAAAATAAAAAGCCGCTGCGCTGACTTAGAGGGACTTGGGGTACGAGTCCTTTCAGAACCAACTGTCTTGGAGAGATCAATAACAGTAGTGTCTCTGTCACCGATGGTGATTCCGGGAGCAGATTCCGGGAAAGTATTGGAAACAAGACCGACTAAAGAAGGATCTCAACGATCTGACACAGAACAACAAAAAAAATCATGATCCTGAAAAATGCTAGATTTTATAAAACCTGTAAAATCCGGTTTTTCAGGAGTGGCAGCGCGATCCCACGCTTTAGAGCACAGCTATAGAGGCGCATAAATTGATAAGGTTTTATTAGGATGAGTGGTCCTCGAAGAATGGACCGCTTCTAGGTCTAGGGCTTCCAAACGGTGGGATGGTGTGTGGTGGAAGTGTCAAAATTGTGATGCCATTGTCTCGGCAAAAATTAACACCTTCCAGGCTCAGATGAGTAGGAGTACAGGATGTTCTTTATCGTATCTCACATTCTCTTTAAAAAATTTCAACACTAACACAAAATTTTCGGTGATCATCCAACCCGATTTATGCACAAATCCTAAAGCTCCAGGTGACGCCTCACCCATCATTCGCTGTTTGTCGAAGTTCTCCTCGCTCTCTTGACAACTCCCGCAGTACAGAGTATTTCAAATCTTGCTAGATTTAAATCTACAATTAAGGAGCAATTAACAACTGCTGTGCTCTACAATAGTGAGGAATTTTTCCATGTTTTGTCGCTGGAGAACTCGTGCTGCGTTGCCTGAATTGCGGTGGCATGAGTACATGCCACCGCAATAATGTATTATTATTATTATTATTATTATTATTATTTTTCCCTCCATCCGTCCACCTTAATCCAGCATCCAAGGCCGGCGTGCCAAGCAAGTATGTCGGGAGTCCTCACGCGAGAGAAAGCATGGACACACCCCTGCAACAACTTTGCCGAATTTTTTTTTTTTTAATCGAAACTGCCATTAGGTATTCGGAAGAAAAAAATCAATTCACACCATAATTTTTTTGTCTTTTTATTCAAGCTGCATCCACCAAGTAAATTGCCACGACATTAACACTCCATTCATTTAAAGAGATGGAATCGCGCCACCTACCCGTACAGAATTCCAATTAAATTAAAACAAATCACCGCGATACTTCGCCCGTTTCGCCCAACATCCCCGCCGTTGTCTCTTGCCGTCTTGAAATTGTCCGCAGTAAAAGCCCCGAATTGAAATATTTAACAGCACCTGTACAGTTCAAGCTACGGTCATTTAGCTCCCGTCGCCCCATCAATATTAAACACGATGAAGTTTCAACCGGGGCCGTTTCAAAGTATCGGTTTTACTGCGACATTTATTACCCTCACCAAACAGGAGTAAAGATAGATCCACCAGCTGGAGAATATCATCTCTTTGTTTGGATGAGGATGCCCAGTTTCCTCCTGGACTAGCCGCTACTGCTAAATTAAACGGATCTATAGATGATCCTATATCCTATAACTATTCCCGATTTCGGGGGATTAAGAGGGGGCAGCTGTTAGATGACGATGCACCTCCCTCCCCACATCACCGCCGCTCCATCCCTTGATACCTCGTATTATGTTCGGAGGTAGTGTAATGGGGGATATGTGGCTAGTACTATACGGACTGTTTTATTGCTGCGGTCGTTTTGGGACGATTGAGTTCGAGACGAATTGGGTAAGTCTTCGATTAGTCTATCCCTCTTTTCTTTTTCTTTTTTTTCTTCGGAGAAAGAGGAGGTAGCTTTAAGGATAAATCTGATTATGTAATATGAAGCAGAAAGTGAAGAGGACGACCTGTCAAAATCCAATTGCGCGGAAATTACGTCATTTAAATTCATATCAGAGCTTTAACATATAAAACGATGAGTAGAAAATGTAGAGATGATGCAACCGCGTGCGTCTCGTGTTCTAACCGTACACATGATATAAAAGGAAACAATCAATCAGGCTACCGCCAGTTCCACGCAGTAACTCCCGGCTCTCGGCGTCGGAGAGGGAAGCGGAGAAAAAAAAATCTATTTATCTCCATAAAAGAGACACGCGTCAAATTCCATCAAGCCTGGGCGCATAGAAAAAACAAGCTGCCCCTGTGCTTTCCACCGCCACGGCGCGGCGGCCAGACAGGAGGATATGCTTAAGAAATGAACAGAAAAAGATTTATCGAACTCCGGAGAAGTGCTAGTCAGTGTCTTCCATATTATTCCATCCTCTTTCGCTGATATCCCTCCCCTCTTCCCCCTCGCATTTTATACGTATGCTGTTTCTTTCTCTATTCTCGTCGAAGTATCGAATATTGAAAAGTTTTTTTAAATTCGTTCGAGGTAGGGAACTCCTGTCATAATTCAATCAACGTTTACGATATCAATTAGCTCGAGATTACGAACGTGTCGGGAATCAATTAGCTGACGCTTGTGTTATATACGTTGGAACTAACTGCCTAACAGGTCTGACACAAGGTGAGCACAACAGCTGATCTTTGCAAGGATAATTAATAGGCGATAACGCGTATAATATGCCGACGTGGCACAATTAGCGCTGTCTAAAGACGGTAGTTGATGTTGTAATTGTCTCGAGTGAGGTGTCATAATTAAGGCCTTGTTTAAATGAAGATGCAAGTTAATAAAGTGTTGGTAAGAGGATTATTTATGCTGGTGCTGGAATAGAAGAAGATATCCTGGCAGAATGAAAATATGATTGTTTTTTTATGTACAGGGTGGGCAAATAAGCGAGGTAAGCGGCTGTATCTCAGAAACTAATGATCGTAGAGAGTTACGGTAAAAAATTTTATAGGTAAAGCTGGCAAGGGAAAATGCTGGAAATTATTTTCAAGTTTCCAAGATGGCCGCCAGTGGGCGTTTCCACCATCTTGAATTACATAAAGTTACGTTTCTCGCGATTTTCTCCAATCAATATAACAAAAAAGTATTTGCGTTTTAATGCTAACTTAAAATCAAACATTTTTTGTAAAAACAATTTTTCTCTATCTTTGGAATTAAAGTGGTGGGGGGTATTTGAATGTTGTTTTAAATAAATGCCTGTAACTTCGAAACGGCTAAATGGATTTTGATAAATTTGGTATCATTGAAAAGAGCATTTCTTAGGCTTTTAGGTTTCTTGTAATCATGACAGTTGTGACCTACACGGCCGCCGATAGAGGGCGTTATTCGATATTATAGCCAAAATATTGGATTTTCTCAAAAAAATTAAATGCGATGATATGATTTTTTTTAGACTAGAATATAGACAAATGACCACCCAATAAGCCTGCGCAAGCCGCATCTTAATATCTTTTTCCTAACTCAAATTATTAAAAAAAAATACTAAACCAGGAAAATTCATATATCTCCATTTAAAAATGCATCGCTTGCTTTCGATCAGAACGCAAGTAGTAGGCCATGGACACGACAATCGCCTAACAAAAATATTGCCAATTAACGTCAAACTTTTGTCACAACGCAGGCCAATATTGTTGATTGCATATAATTTGAGTACTTTTTAATCAAAATCCCTCTCACAAATAATGAAGCCGTTGACATGATTGCGATTTATTTCGAGTGTTTTCAAAATGCAGCTATAGCTGCAAGACAGTACCCGACACCATGCACCAGGCGCTAAATGAACCAGATTTCGATAATAGACTAAATTATTGTCAATGGATGGCTTGACATTAAAACGCAAATACTTTTTTGTTATATTGATTGGAGAAAATCGCGAGAAACGTAACTTTATGTAATTCAAGATGGTGGAAACGCCCACTGGCGGCCATCTTGGAAACTTGAAAATAATTTCCAGCATTTTCCCTTGCCCACTTTCCTTATAAAATTTTTTACCGTAATTCTCTACGATCATTAGTTTCGAGATACAGCCGCTTACCTCGCTTATTTGCCCACCCTGTACACTCGACACGACTTAGTCTTCGAACGGTGACAGTGTGTTGTCTTTGTCAGTCCATCCCCTCCATATTGAAAGTGACCGTATTTGTCGTAATATAACATTACGATTATCGAAGAAACAATCACAAAAAATGTGGAGGGGATGAACTGATAATGATGATGATACTCGAGAAAATCCATTTTTCTTCTTCCTTCTTGTAGTACTACAACCTAGGGTGAACCTTGACTGACTACACAACTGGCTTCCATCGCACTAAATCAGCCGTAAGGGTTAAGCCGCATTGTTGTTAGATCTGACTAGATGTTGTCTCTCCATTGCCAAGGCTGGCGAAGCAGTTGTCAAGAATCCTATTACTGGCATTGTAGATCTGTTTAACGCCGGCATTTGTTCTTCTTCAGTATTGATTTGTGAGGATTTTCCTCTCAAAATATTGGAGATTCACTTCCATTACTTTGGACTAAGTATATTGGTTCAATTTTCGAGGTCCGGCTCCTTGATTTCATGATGTTATTGAGGCTGTAGATTCCGAAGTATTTAAAACGCTCTACTCTTTCGAAGGTGTCAAATTCTGTCCTATTCTATCTCTTTCCTTTTGCATGTTTAAACAAGCATATATTTTTTTCCTTGTTAACCCTTAAACCCGTTTTTTTTTGCCTCTGTCTCCATTTTGTTAACAAAATTTCTTTTACGGTGATGACGGATGCTTCCAACATCCAGATCGATGTCATCAGCAGTAGTTTTGGTCCATTTATCCATACGTACACTATGTAATAATACTGTGTCTTGAGTTAAAAATTGAAACTTGAAAATGTCTCTCTCCTACGCAACATCACCTTCGAACCATGGATATTCAGCTTTAGAGTCGATGGTGTCTGATTTCGATGTTTCTTGGTTTCAATTCACATGGAACCATTTCTGGATCATATCGATGTTCTTTAGACGCAAAAAAATGACTTGACAAGTCACTCCCAAAGATTCGGCAAAAGCTCCTTTTGAGTTTGATAGGGTCTTCGTCCAATTCAGCGTCTTGAATCGTTGTTGGCCTTTCCTCAATCAAAATCCACCACTTTTGAACCGTCTAAAGCAAAATTTACAAGTCGAAAGTGATGGATTCATTATTGGCTCTCTGTCCTCTATCTACCATTCCTCTATTTATTCTCTCATCTGCCTGTGCTTTCTCCGTCATCCTTACCTGCTCTTTTCTCCTATACAACCACGCCAAACGAAGTGCACACAAATAGATAACCAACCCCTTCAAAAACAACCATCCCTACTCTCAATCCTCCCCTCCACCCTCTCCCACTGCCTACTGTCAGGAGTTCTATTCGAATGTGTACTGTTCTTGCTACCTACCTCTTCCAGGATTATGGTGAAGAGAAGGGGTGACAGTGTCCGTCCCCCTGTCTTAATACACTTTCCAACAGTCTTTCAAATAATTCTGAGAGATGGTTGTGTTTATGTTGATTGTTCTAGTGAATTGGATTGGGACAAAAGGTTTCGCTATTGTGTTCAACAATTGGTCTCTTTTAATCCTATCGTATGCTTGGCGGCAATCAACGAAGAGATTATGGATGGTTCTATTGAATTACCATCCCAGTTCGAGTAGTTGTCTTAGAGTAAAGAGCTGGTAGATGGTTGATCTATTTCTCCTTGATATTTCCCCAAAAAACGAGTCCTCTCCACGATGCATCAAAATCACAATCTTGACAAGATGGGCAATCATTATGCGATGAGCACAGTCAGCACTTATTGAACTCTGTGCTAATTATACAACCTCACTAACAACAACTAAATATTGCAATTGCAGGAAAGCAACTTAACAGTATCTGAATTAAAGATATTTTGAAAGTCCTTATGGTAATGGAGAATTTGGATTATCCAAGAGAGTTAACATGTAGTGGAAGTTAAAATTTGCTACTCTAATTTTTTTTTTTTCGACTCGACGGGCGGGACCATCGCCAAAAAGCAAACTTGGTCAAAGGATAGACCTATTATGTCCCCGTGCAGTTTTAATCCTCTCAGCCAGGTTAGATCTAGACAAAAAAGTCCCAAACCTGGTCAAGATTTAATTGATTCACACCTCGGTTGTTTAATCGATCAACCCCCTGGTATCTCCGCTTCTATCCATCCGCTGTGAAGCAGTTAGCAAGGAGATGGAGACTGGAGCTTCCTCAACATTCCCTGATACTTCCATAATAGCTAAAAATATCTAAAGCAATCGGATTTTTAATCTTAGAAACGATATGCAATTTCGTTCAGATGAAGGTGGAAATTCTGCTGATCGGGTATGGAAAATGCCACCACAGCAGAAAGATGTCCAAAGAAATTTACAGGGTCGATGAGCAAATGGTTCCATTGAAAGTGGGGCGTTTAGTCAAGGAACTGCTGTTGTTATGCAGTTGTTAGAAAATCCGTTTTTTCCAAATCATCATTTAGAGGGGATCAGGACAAGCACTCAAGTTTAAAAAGAGGCTTTCCGGAAAAAATAATCTGTCAAAGTTTTGATTAAATAGATAGACAATAATGTGCCCCTCTTGCATGAGCCTTAAGCTGGTGTGGTTTGTGGTTTGTCCACTCTCAGAACTCCCCGTCCAGACTAAGAGCTTTAATAAACTGCAATAATTGCGATGGTTTTAAAGGAGGTACTTCTTCTTCGTCCATGACGTCTTCGCCGAAATAATTGGCTCGGGTTTTGGGGGGTGTGGTAGCCTTTCGTTCCAGTTTTGTAATGTTTGGCAGATATGAGACAAAAAGGGAAACCAATACATAGCTGTACCATGACGTTTCGCTGATCATGCTGTCAGAAGATTTCCAAAGACAGTCTTTAGGAATCTTCTGAAGAAGCTGACAGCATGATCTAAAGACAATCTTTAGAAACCTTCTGAAGAAGCGTGATAACACCTAGAAGACTTCAACGTAGAATCCATCAAGGATGTCTGATGGATGTACATTGTAAGAAGATAGACAAAAGACTTCGCGACGTCTTCACTTCCTCTCATAATTCCCACCTGCGAAAACATCCATCTCCAGACACCTGTTCCCAAAAAAGAACTCCTCCCCTCGGTTTGGGGCGATAATTTAATAATAATATACTTTTAATTTATCTCACCAAGGATATTACCTCGATCAAAATAACTAACTATTACCACCACACGGTCTACCGCCAACGTTATAACAATAAATTCCTGCAAAACAAACTTTGACGTTTATGAAGATACAGCGTTCGACGGCGTGTAGAGCGGAGGAGAACATCCTCTCCGCGAAGGTGTAAACTCGCCTCGGCACTTTTAAAATTAACATTTTTAATTAATAACCCCGTCTCTTCGTCATCCACCTCCTCCTCCTCCTGGTATTCCCAGGAGAGGGGGTCGACGTAAACGATATTTAAGAAATGGATGATGGTCGAAAGTCGTGAAAATTTACGTAAATTAATTTTTTTTTACAGCTTCTCTGGTATTTTTAAACCTTTTTTTTATTTACGCTGAGTCTCTTGTTGCCTGTTTCGGGAATTCAAGCTGGTACTATTTTAAGAACCGCAGGAATGCACCGGTGTCGGCGTAAGGAAGTTCTAGTTGTATAAATTTGACCCTGTCCCATTAAGGGGGCTTCTACATACATATATGAGACACCTTAATAAAGTACCCGACCTGCATTCCTTAATTGTTAAACAGGTTAACATTGTGTGTTTATTTTCGGGGTAGGATGATTATATTTTCTGATTTCAGAGGGGGTTAATGTTATTGTAAATATACCTCCAAATAGATTGAATCCGAACTTGATAAAAGCGTAGCCTACTGTTAATTACATGGAAACACGCGAGTTTGACATTAGAGCTGTAGCACTACAAAACGAGATACAAATTAACTTTCAATACCGAACAAATTCGACTTAATTATGGAAAAATCGTTCCCGGTTAAAGTAATTATCATAATATGATGTGAATAACTCAGATATTAAACTTTTGGGTAATATCGGTTTCGCTGCATGCTATCCCAAATCATGTTCGAGCATGCGATCATAGCCAGCGTTGCAATTCCGCTACATTCTTTTCTAGGGTGGATTTTTTTCGCTTTCCCTTTCAGGCAACTTCATGTACAGGATTTATTAATAGCCTCCGGAGAAAACCCCAATTATTTTTTAGTGGTTTCCTGTCAGTTGCATCGCCGATGTTAGAATGAATACATAGCTTTCTTTTTTTTGCTGTTGTAAGAGAAATCGTGCTAAAGATAAAAATTAATGTTGTGTGAGAATAAATGAAATTAAAATTAATTAATAAACTCCAAAATCTCTACCTAAGCCTACTGCCCATTCCTCCATGTTCTCCCGATTCAATAATCAAGGGAATTAAAAGGAAACTAAGTCAGAAGAAGAAGGACCAAAAAAAAACACAAATACACTGATATGGGTACCTTGCAAAGAAAGTCGTGGAATCTCGATTTATTGGACCAGAGTCGTTTTGTGGACTTATCAAAAGCTCATCTTCAACAGTGTTAAACTAACTAATCAAGAAATCTTCCTTTGGACTAACACTCCAAAACTAAGACAAGCTTTTTCATCCACTAAAGCGAAATCTCTGCTGGATCTTAATAAAAGAGACCTTAACACCATCACAGCTTCCTCTCAGGTATCACCTCAAGAAGATGGGCAAGGCAGACAGCGATAAATGCCGATTCTGCTCCGACGAAGGTACCATCATCGTCACCTTGAACAGGCACACTTAGAACCGGCTGACATCAGAGTGATAGCCGCACCCAAGAAGATCCTAAATTTCTTTAGAAGTTTTCAGATCAATTGGGACTGAAAAATCAATCTCATTGGTCGCAGTCGCATTAATCTAATCTAATCTAATCTAAGTCAGAAGAACCTACAAATAATTGGCAGCAAAATGGAGAATCCACTTTCTCCAGTCGTAGAGATTTTAAGATCTGTAGCCCTCGGTGATGATGGGATCGCCAACACTGCCTTAAGAAAGTTACCGTCCAATGTTACATACTGAGTCCTCGTACTTTTCCTAACACCTGGAAACGAAAAATACGAATGACCTCATGCTCCATAAGCAAGGCAAGAACCCTTCTTTTCCGTCCAGCTTCAATACGATAAGTTGCACAGTTGATCGTCCTTGCAAGATTACGCGAGTTCATCATCTTCTATCCAATGATCTATTTCAATATCGAGAAGGCTTATCGGCTGATTTTCAGCTCCTCCGACTTACGAAGGAGGTTCATTGTAGCTGAGGCATTCCACTGATTTGTTATTTAAAATGAGCAGTTTTGGCATTAACCAAAATCTGACAGTTCTTATTTGTCTGATAGAACCTTTTTAATCCAAGAGGATGTCGAGTGTTCGGACCGGAGGCATGTTCACGCTGTCACGTGTTCTGACTCGTAGCATTTTGGTGATGGGAAATTAACATCCGGTTGCAATTAGAATTTATTTCTAGACAGCAGATAGCAAACTATAAAGAATGAAGAGTCCAATCTTAGCCAAAAACAGAAGACGAACAGGTAAAGTCGAGTACCCACAGCTTGCAAAATCCTGATGCAACAGAATATAAAATAAAGTTTCGACAAGAGTATGAGTCAGCTTTCTTCTAATTCCTTACTATGAATCAAAAACATATTAAAACAGCAGAATTTACAATAAGAGTTTTGGTCAAATCGAATGTCTGAAATCTGCTAAATTGTGATCCAACCCCCCAAGATAAAATTCTGAACTTCAGAAGGAATCTAAATATGTTTTAATCCAAAATTTAGAAATGTTAAAAAGCAATGATTTTTTCAATACCAACGAAGGTAATTCTGTAGAGATCAAAAGCAAAAAAGAACAATCTAACCACGCCAAAAAATTTTCTGAATAGATCAAATGCTAAAACACATTTTCGAAATCATTTTTCGTTTTAACTTTCTTCACCCTTGGACACAGCTTGGTGCCACCCTATCTACAACTGAAGAGATCTCTGTTAACAAAATTAGCTCCTCTCTGCTAGTGAGGCCGTTCAATTCCAATATCCTAACCAAAAATTTTAAAACCAAAATCTGAATCCCTATAAAGAGAGTTCTAAAATGACCAACAGCCAAGAGAAAAAGCCCAGTCTAACCACCACCAAATCATAAAAAGTTCGAACAAAACTATAAAACTAACAAGCAGGATTTCTTAAGTGATCTGCAAGGCAAGCTATGCCCTACAAAGACCCTGAAAAGACCTACGACTCCTAAGCCAGTTTTACAATTAGTAACATTTTTATTACAGGTCTATTATATTAATGAATAAATAATCTAAAATCCAAGTCATATAATATTAAACACCGTAAATTTGGGATGAATTGAATTGTCAAAATTACATGTACACGCAAGCTCCTGCTATTGAGAAAAACTTAGAAAAAGGAGGTCAAGAAAAACAAGAAGTCAACAAACAAGACAGTTTGACAGGTTTTAGCTGTCAAAACTACAGCTTATACAGCGTGTCCACGTCGAGTGACTGCGCTGATGCGCCCATAGCCTTACTACTCAAAAAAGAACGATTTTGAAAAGTTGATTGAAAGAAAAGAAAAGTCAGGTAAAGGAAAAAGAAGAAAAGACATAATAAAATAGAAAGTCAAAAGTTTGAAAAGAAGATTGAAAATTGGAGAGACAGGAGAAAGAGAAACGTTTTTGAGAATTGAAGGAAAAAAGATTTGGATTGATTTTGAAAAAATGACGGATGAGAGAATATAAAAAGGAAAAGATTTTGGATAAGATTGAAAAGTGTAGACGAAGAAGAAAAGATTCAAAGGAAGGAAAAGGAAAAGAAATAGAAACAGGAACAAGTTGTTTTGGGGATAAAAATATTTAAGAGAGGGTGGGTTTCAGAATTATTATTGTAGAGTGTTTAATACATGTTTTTATTTTTATTTTATTTGACTTTATAGGATAGATATGGTGGTCTGTCGATAATAAAACTGATTTTGACAGCTTTGCTGTCAAAACACATGGTCTTTTAGTAGAAGGTTTTTTGGTGGGTTGTGGGTTGAAGTGTTCTATTTCTGCACCAGGAGATCCAGTGAAGAAAATTGAATATTTTTTCAGGATTTATTTGAATAATATTTTAACCAACTATTTAGCTTTGTTTCGATTACAAGAACATCTTGATTTTTGAAGTGTTGAGTTGCAGCTTCGAAATGTTTACCAGATTGTGTGCAAATAAAATCATCTTCTGAATTATTAGTCTTTCCTTCGACTTGGTCATTCGTTTCGTTTTCATAATCCTCACCATCGATTCTTCATCAAATTTACTATCAATTGGAATTGGAGTTTTTCAACAAAACATCCTCGACGTTAATGTTTACCAGATCAAACTCGTGTTAAGTCAATATGTTTTCAATTTTTTCGATCGAATTTTTAAGTCTGTTTTCCAACATATTTGAACAATTTTTTTTTGACCGTTTTGTAGCATTTTTGAAGACTATTTAGACCTGTTTTCGTAATTTCTTGAACATCGTTTTAAAGGTAATACATAGTACCAATCAATCTTGATGATATTGCCTTCATCCAGCTAGAGTTAGAGAGAACAAATCACCATAATTTCATCGTGAAGAAATTATAGAAGATATTGAAGAAATTGATTTTTAAATGCAGGAAACAACAAAAACCATAACACTTTGATTTCTATCAGAGAACAATAATTCCCTCCCCTATGACATTTCGAATGTTAGTCAGCAAGGCGTAAGTGAAAAGCTCTTTTGCGAACTGGACAGCTGTTCGTATTTACGTACAAAAGGCCGTAGATAGGAAAGCTTAACGATACTTTGCATTTTATTTTTCCCCCGGTTTTGACACAGCCAACTAGACGGATAAACACCATTAGGCTCAAACAAACTTAACACGATACGCATTGCAGCAATAAAAACATTCGGAATCGAAATTCGCTAAAATAGACATCACGGCTTCCAGCACGGAAACATAATTTTCTTCGCGAGGGTGGGCGAAATTAATTGAATTTTATAAGTGGAATATCTTGTATCCTCACTGTCGGGGCAATTAAAATTATTCCAGGAAGTTTCTAAAATCGATGAGGTTTCAAATTAACGTGTAGAAAGTTACTCAAATCGATGTTATTTTAAATTTTGAAATATTTCCACTAAAACAGGAATTATTCGACATATAAAAAATTATTGGGGAAGACGGAGAGGTACCGCCTGGGAAGGGAGGTATCGAAGATGATGAGCGACGCGTAAAAGTGATGACGGTCTTAAGCAATTCGGAAACGAACGTTCAGAATCCGTAATTACAACGGATCAATTTAAGGGATCGCATCGCATCACATCGAACCTGGCTGCTCTCGCATGTCTATCTCTCGATAGAGGTGTGTGTAATAGAGCAAATTGCCGCTAGATGGCAGTCCTACTAACGAGCTGTCATCCGTCGTGGGATGCGTCAACGATTAGTAAGATCGAATTCGTACAGGGGGAGATATCTTAATTATGCGTTTTCCGTTTTAATAACGCTCATTAGTGCAGGAATTCTTCATGATTGAAAAGTAATTTTTTCTCGAAATTTTTAGAATGGGAATTTTAGAATAAGAATTTTAGAACGAGAAAAAAAACACACCCATCCGTTTCCGGAAACGCGTAATTACCGCGAACTTTCGAACAGATGTCGTCGGGCCCCCCTTCCCATCGCGGTTGGAACAGTGTACGCGTATACTTATACGCACATTTCAACTAGCTAATAAATATTCCGTTTCCGCTTTCAGTTTATCCGTTTTAATATCTAATGAAGTTGGTGAAAAGTTTCGCCAAGTTTAAGAAGGTGGGTGGAAGCGCCGAGAGGGGAAGATGGAATGGGAAATTTGGTGCAATGATGACAGGAGGTAACTATCGTTAGGCTAGATGGATTATTTAAAAGATTTGATCGAAAAGATTGGATTTTAGATCTAGGATGTTTTAGTGGAAAAAAAGGATATTTTTATATAATAATATCTAACTAGATTTAATAGCCTGTGTGGTAAATCCTTTACCGGGAGTCCTGTCAATAGATTGTATTCATCGTATTCAAAGACAATGTGGTAGGCTGCCTCTTCCTCTTCCTCATCGCATAGTCTACAAAGCGGATCATCCTTTAAGGATGCCAATTCTGTGTAGGTATTTCTTTAAACAGCCGTGTCCTGTTAATAGATTCATCATTGTTCTAAGCTGCACTCGGTTAAGAGTCTGCACATCTACTCACCACCCTCATCATCATTCGTTTGCTGTGTATTTGTCCTTCAACGTTGTTCTAGTGTAGAGAAGACTATTGTACCTTAAAACACTTTTTAGTTGTTAATTTTTTCTCTCAAAATAACTGAAAAGAATTATTTTCACGAGCACGTTCTATTTATTTACTTCATTAGGGATGACATCAAAATTGTCGTTTGAATTGGCCCACCAACACTTTGGAAAAAAAATTCAAGTTTATTTCACATTAAATTTGTGAAAAGGAAATCTGAAACGTTTCTTCCTTTTTGTTCGATCTGTCCCTTCTTCGGTAGGAGAGGGCAGAACAGCGCACAATATCCTATTGGTCCACTGAAGCTATGTCAGGAACTGTATAGGAACAAAAGAAGTTGGCTAGACTTTTTCGAAGACTTCAAATTCTCCATCTGAAAGTTTTTTGGCAACATAGCCAACTACATCTCTTTTTCCAAGAAATGACGAAGACAAAAGTTCTAATGTTTTCCCTTCAACATCACTTTCATCTTGACATAAGGGATCTTCAGTATCTTCATCACTGCTTTTGAACAGTGCTCTTCTTGCTCCTTTTCTTTTACTCTTTTTCTTCTTCTTATGAACTGGCTTTTTATTCTTCCCCTGATTTAGTTTTGATGTAACCTGATGTATCGGTAAGGATTTTGGTAGTCTCTGCTTTTCTCTTAGTTTGTGTCCTAGAATGCTTGTCTGAAGCGTGTTTGTCAATTAATCCTCGAGGTAAAAGGGTTGAAAAATGGAGCCATTTTGTGTGCCAGAGATGTGTTTGAGTTAGTTTCGTGGTTCGGACGGTCACTTAGACTAGCTGGTGCAAAATCCTGGGCGTTTGAAACCATGACAAATACATTATAATTTGTAGTAAAAGCCCTGGAAAAAGCCAAGCCTACAACGTCTGCAACAATGTAAATGTAAAACGTTTTGCTAGGATGGTTTGTATGCCAAGCTTCCAAGATCTGATTATAAAACGTGTTCAAATCGAGCGGCTGTAGAGTATGGGGAGTGAACATCAACATTTTAATTGCTCTTTTTGCCGCAATTTCTACTACTTCTGCTCCATAATGAGACTCATGACCATCTAGAGTTGAAAGAACTGGTTCTTCTGGTGTTGGTTTGACGTGCAATAACCACCAGATAAGCTTGCCAAAAAAGCAGCAAAAATGACTTTTATTGGACTTTATCCCTGTTGTGGGGCCACCTAAAACAAGCAATTAACAAATGGGAGGACAACAGAAAGGCCTCCCACTGACAGAATATGCCAAAAGAAAAGAAATGGAAATGAACTGTCCATTCGAAAACCCGAACAAACAAACTTGACTCAAGCCTCAAGCTTTAACAAAATTAATTACGAAAGTTTATGACGAACTAGGAAGACATTCACCGTCGCTTTGGACCTATTCCACCTGAAAGGATTTGGAATTTGGACGAAAGTGGTTGCTTCCATCCAGATGGATTGACAGAGCGTAGTATCCTGGGTGGAGTTCCAATAAAATGATATGTTCCTTGAACTTCACTCTTGGGAAAATCATCATGGTTTCCAATGGCACTCCAGTGGTCATCGTAACTAGTTGACCTCTCCCAGCAGATGTTATGCTGCCAAATTGCTCGACACCCTTTGGGGCATCAATTCTTGTTGGTGCTTGAACTATAGTGCAACCCCTTTCGTCCAAATTCCAAATCCTTTCAGGTGGAATAAGTCCAACGTGACGGTGAATGTCTTCCAAGTTCGTCATAAAGTGATCATAATTAGTTTTGTTAAAGCTTGAGGCTCGGGTTTTCGAATGGACAGTTCATTTCCATGTCTTTTCTTTTGGCATATTCTGTCAATGGGAGGCCTTTCTGTTGTCCTCCCATTTGTTAATTGCTTGTTTTAGGTGGCCCCACAACAGGGATAAAGTCCAATAAAAGTAATTTTTGGTGCTTTTTTTGCAAGCCTTTTCCTTCCTTTCGATCACTTGATGGCTTGTGACCCACTGAAGTGTGACGTGCGGTTATTGCGTTCCAATTGCCTTAAATAGTACATCCATTCATCCATTTATCTACTGATACTTATAGTTGGTGATTACTGATAGTTGTATCTTTAATTATCTTTATTCGAATCTTTGTGGTAACGATGTAGATGATGATGATGAACAAATTTAGTAGGCACTCTTGCAATCGTTTTATCAGGGGGTAACATTATTGCATTAAAAAAAATCTTCACCATTAGTAAGGTGGAGCTTTTATAAAACTGCAAACTTGATAACAATGTCAAAAATTATCATACTAGCAGCAGTATTATTCCTGCTGTAGTCCTTCCGGATCGATGCATTACCGGAACCATCTGTTGTTGCCGCGATATTTAAAACAGAACTAGAATGTAAAACGAAATCAATTTCCGTCTTTATTCCGATGAATATCGACATTAGAATTTCATTACCGAGATCGCAATTTGCTTTATGTCGTCTTAACGAACTGTATTCCTCGAACGATGAGTATTCTATCGTGGAATGATACATATTTATACGCTATGATATAGTACAAATGACTAGATAAAATAATATTGATTTACTATTAATATTTCAGCTTTCAATTTAATTCATTTTACGGAAACATCTTTTTTAGTCTCGTTTCATCTCATCTCGTCAGATAATGAGATTAAAAATACCCGCAGAGTACTTAACTGAAGAGTAAGAGTAGAAGGGACCCGGTTAATTCAATAAAACTCTGTTATTGCTACGGCCTATTCCAGTTCCTACTTTAACCTGTAGGACCTTCTTAGTTGGACGGTTAAATTCTTCTAATTGTTAATTGATTCTGATCGAGTTATTCGATCGTATTTTATATTTTAAAAAAATAATAATAATACTTCCTCCTTTGTAATATTACACCAATAAAGATCAGAGGAGGCACTTTCGCCGTTCCTAATTCAATTTAAACAAGAATTAATACTTCCCTTACTACCTCTTTGATAAAATAAATTTTCTCTTCTAAAATCTAAATATTACAAGAGATATTTGAATGTAGAGGAAAATTGGGATGAAATTGTAATAATAATCATCCCTGAAGCTAGTCAAAAGAGAGAGAGAGAGAGGAAAAATAGTATATATATATGGAGAAGCAGGTTCAAAAGTCTATTCCGGTTTCTTTTCAAAAAGGAGTACGCTAGGGGACATTTATTCCTAAAGCGTAACAGTCGCCGAAGGCGATCAACAATTTTATAGGAAGGAGTTTTATAAGGAAAGACCACACACAATAGAGGATACCCGAGCCATAATTGTCAAGGAGGTGAGTTATGGTTGGATATATATGTTGTGTAATATCGTGGAAGTTTAATTCATATTCCTGCAGTGATGTTAAATTTGAAATTAAGTAGATTTTTTTAGGTTTATTACATGCTTGAGAGAAACTTTTATTTCAAAGCAAGTTTCAAGAAGTTTTAGATTGACAATCATCATCATCTCAGTGCAGTGGGCAATGGGACTGCCGCCTTTATTCACCACGACCTGCATGGATCTATTGTAACATTGCCCTTCTAGTTGTTAGATTAATTGGAGGCTTTTGACGAACCTTAGAATTAGTCTGGGATTTCAATCCTGGATGTCAGTCCTACTGAAGTGTTGTCGAGTATGACTGGCAACAACACATTTACACACCTCTAGATCTTCTTGACGTAGACGACAGATTTGATCTTCAGAAACCTTATTTAAAAATCTACCATTAAAAAGTAACCATCTAAAAGTAATTTAGATGGGTATTCGGAGCCAGTGCAACTACTAAAGAAGGAATCAGTGTGGACTTGGGACGATAACAGTCCTCAAGAACGAGCATTTAGGAAGCTTAAGAATTTGATCAGTGAGGCTCCAGTTTTGAGCCATTACAATCCGGATTTACCAATCACTTTAGCAACTGACGCTAGTCAGTTTGGTTTAGGAGGTCGCATATAAAGATGAAATATTTGAATTTTTTGAACATGTCAAAGGACGGCGCAGGAAATGGTATTTTGGCCAGGCATAAATGAACAATTAACCAATTTAGTGTCATATTGTTTAATATGCTTGAAATACTCTCGATCAAACAGCAACCAACCTGTAATTCAACACGAGATTCCAGAACTTCCGTGGAGGAAGATAGGAGTAGATTTCTTTCAAATGGGTAATGAACATTATTTGCTTGCAAGTTTGTGGAATTAATTAAAATGGGAAAGAAAGATGCTTCATCAACAACAGAAGCTCTAATAGGTATATTCAAAAGTCATGGACTTCCATCGGTAATTATGTCAGACAATGGACCGCCTTTTGATTCGAAAAATTTTAAGAGATTTCTGCAAGAACTAGATATAACACACGTAACATCAAGTCCCACCTACAGTCAATCTAAACGCCAAGGAAAACATCCATACTTAATCACCATAGCTCTCCTAAACAAACACTTCCATCACCTGCCGAAATGTTAATGTGAAGAAAATTCAGAACGCAATTACCATGTTCGCGGAATGCTCTCAAACCGCATTTCAATACAGAACGCCAGTGCTCGATTTGAGGCGGAACGCGGCGGAACGGCGTTCCGGGACCTCTTTCTCTCTGAAAAATAAAATTATCGGCACAAAGTTTTAAAATTTAACTCGCAATTTATTAATACAGCATAAATTATTGTAGCTCGAAGCTTACAGATAAGACTCACCCGTCCGCCGTGCAGTCTACCTTCCTCCCCTCCATAAGGTTAAATAGACTCGCCCGTGTTGTTCTGTCTACCGCTCACTGCGCCTGATCAGTCAGTTGCTCAGTACTGTCAGTAGTAGTCGGAAGTCTGTATAGTCCTGTACTGTGTTATGCGATCCTCACTTGCACACACGGTCTTCTTTTATTTATTTATATATGTTACGTTGTTTAGGTTAGTTTGTTGTGTTTCAGTATTTGTGAAGTGATTGTTGCAAAAATAAAATGAAAAAGTTAACCGATTTTTTTTCACTTTCGGGTGATACTAAAAGACTCAAACGAACCAATAACTGTCAAGACAACCTCACGCAACCATCTTCATCGACTTTTCAACCTAGCACTAAAAAGGTAACTAGTTTAGATTCTAACGAGAAACACTCTAAAGAACAAGAACAAAATATTGAGTGTAGTAATGCCTTGCCAGATTGTTGGACTAATTTGCAAAAAACTGAGTTTTGTAAAAAATATGACTGGTTGTTAATTAAAAATGGAAAGTTAGGATGCAGTACATGTAAAAAAGTTGGGATCTTATCTGTAAAGAAAAAAACAGGAATGAAGATTTCAAAGGAATGGGCAAATGTTGAAATAGACAGTTATGGTGACACTAAAGAGAAAAAGCAAACTTCTTTAAGGAAAAAATTCATGACCACAAAGAGAGTGCTGGTCATAAAGCAGCTGATGAAATTTTATCCGAAGGTGAAAACGGAGAACTGGAGAAAACTATTTTAAGGCAGCCCTCTCATGAAAAAGAAGTTACTGGAAGAGTATTCCGAACTGCATATAAGGTTGTTAAAGAAAATCAGTCATTTAATAACTTTGAACAAGAAATTGATTTGCAAGAACTAAATGGAGTTAACATGGGTCGTATTTTACACTCTGACAAAGCCTGTGCTAACATTGCTTTGCACATCAGTAAGGAAATGAAGAAAACCTTTGTTGATGAAATCATTAAGAGTGAGACAAAAATTGGCCTGATAATTGACGAATCCACTTCCTTAAGTAATAAGTCAAGTTTGATTGTATACATTCGGTGTTCTTTACCTAAAACTGGTATGAGTGACTCCACTAACGTCTTTTTGGATCTGATAGAACTTGATGGTGTTACTGCTATAGCTGTTTTTGACGCTTTGGTGAACTGTCTTCAGTCTAATGGAATATCTTACACGTTTTTAAGTAATAACTTGACAAGCTTAACTTGTGATGGTGCTGCTACTATGATCGGTAAACACAAAGGTGTTGGAACATTATTTTGTCAGAAATTTCCTTCTGTTATTGTTTGGCACTGTGCAAATCACAGACTTGAGCTGTCGGTGTCAGACGTTATTAGGTCTGTTTCAGGAGTTAATAGATTTAAGTCCTTTATTGACAAACTGTATGTTCTCTATCATGCTTCGCCAAAGAACAGCAGGAACTCCGACGGTGTGCAAGTCTTTTGGAGACAGAAATTTTAAAAATTGGAAAAGTTTTAAGCACCCGTTGGGTGGCATCTACTTTCAGATCTGTGTCAGCTGTTTGGACGTCATATGAAGCATTAGTGCAACATTTTAAAGAAGCTTCAAATGACCCATCTGTAGGCAGCACAGATAAAAGTACTTTTTACGGCCTCCTTAACAAGATCACAGAAACTAATTTCATCCTAGATCTGGGATTGATGGCAGATGCTTTGCAAGAGCTTTCAGAACTAAGTGAAGCTTTACAGCATTGCAATGCAGATTTGTGCTATGCGAACAGAAAATTACTAATCACAGTTGGTTTATTTGAAGAAAGAAAAACAGTTCCAGGGTGCTACTCAAAAATGGCTCAAGAAGCAGTAAACAACTTGTCTTTTTTCGGAGTCCCTCTCCACACAGAAGAAGGGGAACAAACAATCAGCCGTTGAACCCCAAAATATTTTACGAGGCACTTAAAACTTCTATTGCAACAAGACTGCTTGATGGCAAAGACGTTGAGTTAGCTGAAACTCTTAAAGTAATGGACACCAAAACCTGGCCAACAAAAGTGCCAGTAACTTTTGGGGAAAATGAAATGAGGAAACTCGCTTCCAGATTTAAACTTAACGAAAGACAGTTAATTACAGGTTTACGAGAGCATATCTACTCCAGAGCGTTACCAGAAAGTCTCAATCCTTTAAAGCACTCAATCAACTCGATTGCCATTTCATCAAGTGAATGTGAAAGAGGATTTTCTCAGATGAATTTAATAATAACGCCGCTGAGATCTTCACTCAACATAACAATAGTTTCTGGTCTGCTGTTTTTGAAGATTAATGGACCTCCTCTTCGACTGTTTGATCCAGAGAAGTATGTTAACTCTTGGCTTGTTTCTGGACACCACACAGCGCTAGCTGTCAAGAGTAAGGAAAGATCACGAGAAGAGAAATATGATGAAAACATGATGAAGTTTTGGAGTATATTTTAAGAACAATTTTTAAAAAATTATGTTGTGTTGTTCTACTGCTTTATATTACGTTTATTAAAAGGTTTCAGTTCACTAAAATGTTTCTTTTTTTTTACCAATATTTTACACAGGTAAATATTTTTTTGTGGGTGAGAGGAGGGTTAGGGGGAGGAGCCGTTCCGGCACCTCAATTTTTAGAAATCGAGCACTGCAGAACGCCATATTGACACACTATACGATAATCAAAAGAAGTCAGGCGCTTACTATAATATTGGTCGGAAGCCCTCACCGTCATTATCTAAACAACCAGTAGTAATACAATAAGGTGCTAGAAGATGGATACCAAGGGAAATAATCCAGGAAAGCCATTTGGTACGAACTCAAGATGGAAAACAGAATTCACCTACGGGAAATTCCACCTATAAGGTCGACTCTCCCTATTGAAGAGGTCTTCTCGGAAAGTTAACCTGAGAATAATCTAGAAGACAACACAAGTAACTACAGCGACGAGGAAAACCATGGAAAAATTAACCGCCAGTTTCGACGACCCACGACAAACCAATAAACCGCAACAATGATCTAGGAAAAGTATCATCCAGATGCAGAGTGATAAAACAACCGACTAGACTACAAGATTATGTACTTTATTAAATAAATAAATGGGAATATGGAATATCAAGTAAAAGTGTGGAAAGGTTGTGGTACTTGACGTTTCGATCATCTTGTCGTGATCTTCTCCAGAAGTGAAGTGAAGCACTTCATGTTGCAACTTCACTAGACGGCGGAGAACCCTAGAACCGAAAAGCAGCCATCAACAGCGGCCGTGAAAGCCTGAAGACTACTTTAAGTTAAAGTGCATTATTATATAACAGATATCATTTGCAAGTGGACAAATAAAGTGGGGGCTACAGTTTTGAAAGATGAATGGCAAAACATTGAAATCGAAGAATTAACAGTGTTTATTGGGGGTCCTGATCCTCCCGAAATGAACTAGTAATACAGGTGCGAAGTAAAATAAGATGATCGTGCAATTTTGAATCAAGCAATGAGTAGAAATCGATTCCAAGACTTATTACGTTGTTTACGATTTGACGATGCTACAGCAGGAAGAGCTAAACAAAGAAATAAACTGCAATCAATTCAGGAGTGTTTTGATATCTGGAATTTATATTTGAGAGAACCATACAATCCAGGATGGTGCATGACGATAGACGATTTTCCGAGGACGTTGTCCATTTCGACATGCTAGGAGGTAAAATCATTGACGACTCTATTTCTTTGACCAACCACTAACTGTTAATCTATTTTCGGAGTTTCTTCGTAATTAATTTTTTTTAACCGCTTCTACTATAAATAGACACCCTGTACAAACAAACCTCCTCAACAATGTTGATCAAATTAGTAATTTCACTCGTTTCAACAATTTTCTATTAATAGAAAGAGCAACGTCAGTATTATATCTCCAGATAACAATGAGTACAGTCGAATACGAATACTATCCACTTGTTATATCCAATTCACAGCACTATATAGCTACACTTCCATCTTTAATAGAATGATTGTGATCTCAAACACTAATTAGAATCTTTTCGAAAAGTAACGACGTCACAAAACAAAAAAAAAAACGGAAAGAAACTCCAACTGCAATAAAAAAACGATTCCTAATTATTCTAAGTAATTTTCCACGTTCATTCGACGCGAAGCGCTTTTGTTTCTTCGACTCTCAACTTTCCCATTTTCATTTAGAGGCGTAAAGGGGGACCCTCTACAATGCAAATTTCCCCCTCACCATAGAGATCGACTGCAACCCGCGAGCGAAAAAAAAAGAGAATAAAAAGGAAGGGGGACACCCAACGCTACCTAACCTCTAAAATGTATTAAAACAGTTAGGATAGGAGTTGAAGGGGGGCCCGCCACGGAAACCTATCATTCTGATTACTTTTTGCTGCGCCACCGAATGACGAAGAATCGAGAGAACGAAAAAAGAAAAGAGAAACGAGGGGGAAGAGGGGACGCAACATCTGTCAACTAGCCATCGCCGTTTTCTCGTTTCGATCTCGTAGTTTTCGTCTCGCTCGTGTCCCGCGCGAAGTGCGAACTGGCCCGTTTTCAAATATCCGGTTCAATTTTTTTTTCTCATTTTAACTCATTCGACGACGGGTAAATCGGGAGTGGGGGAAGTTATATTAGAGCTAGAGTTCGTGGAGGAAAACTAAAAAGGGCAAGGAGTGCGTATTTTTTATTCGGGAGGATTTCGGTTCGTCTAGATATAAGGTTGTGTGCGTTCTAGTCAAAATCAGGTTTCGCTTTCGACGTTTAGGATTCGGTCGGCGGTGAAATGTTGAATGATGTATTTCGCCTTGAGGAAAAAAACAAGAGATACCTAGGGATTAAAGGTCAACCTTCACGGATAAATATATTCGATAATATTTTAATCGCATGCAGATATATTTCCAGTTGTGTATTGGAAGTTGCTTTGTCAAAAATTTAAAGAAGAAGACTTCTTTCTGATGCTTCTTTACTTCTCTGGCGATGACACTGGTATTAGCTATGCTAGACAATGACAGGGAAATCATGTGTGAGCATGGGTTTTGGGGTCATATTTATAAATTAGGGCTATAAGCAGGAGTAATCGTCGAACCGTTGTGTGGAGGCTCCAAGAAAACCTATAAGGTCTACATCTTTAAGAAATCGAATCAACAGTCTTTACTTTATGGATCCAAGAAGGATACACTGGATCCAAGAAGACCATCTTACGACCCGACTTATTTAAGAAGACCAAGAAGTTACTACCTACGAAGTGGAACCTTAGGGAAGCCAACTACCGTAAGGGGAGAAATTGATGTGGATCTAGGCGGCCAAAAGTAGATTTTAAAAATCTTATAATATGCAATTTCTGAGCATGTCAACCTCCCCCACCTATCCTAGCAGGTATTTAAATGCAAATGCCTTTTGCATTCTACCAATTTGCTATTAGTCAGTGATTGGCGTGGAAAGTTTTTTGTAATATCTAATGATGGATCCTTTTGAAGCTGATAAGTAGACATTCAATTTATCTGCTTATCCTGTTCGAGTTTTCCTTCTTATTCCGTTAAATACCTAGTGAAGAAACAATGATTTTGTTAGATATTTTTATAGAGCTTTTGAAAATATAGAGCTTTTTAAAATGCTTCATAAAGATACATACTTCTACTAAAGTTTGTGTTTAAAAAAGGCCGCAACTTTTCGCGATTTGATCCTATTTTAACCGGAATGAGACCCCCTCCCAAGAAAAAAATCATCGCCATTCCTAAAGGAAATAAATATGGTGCTCCCGTCTAAAGGCAAGTCCACCTGCAGCTGAAGATTCATCGGAAGATTAACTTTCCTTTAATAAGGACACAGGCTCAGAATTATCATCAGAAGAATTATCCTCGGATGCAGAGTTTGCTTCTGAGTATTACCTTTATGTGTGAAATTGTAATCATTTATTTAATGCTAATGTACCGGGTGGCCAACTAAGAATGTCGCTCGGCCATATCTCAAGAATGGTTTACAGTAGAGCTTTAGGAAAAAAATATTATTCAGAAAAATTACTCCGAGAAACATCTGGAAATTATTGAGAAAATCGAAGGATGACCGCTAGAGGGCGTAACTAGTCACAAAAAATGTTAATTCTTATTATATGCAAAATTTACCTACTTAAGGTCTATCATAAATATGAAAATCGGAATCTATTGAAAATTTTGCATATTTTACATGGCTCAACTTTTTTGTGTTTTGTCAAATAAGAGGAAGGGAGAAGGAGAAACTTTGTATTGAAGGAACGCTTATAACTTTGGTTCTGTTGAACCAAATTTTGCAAACTCAGTCTCGTCGAAAACAGCATTACTCCTCCAATCTAGTGCTTACAAACTGGAACCAATCTAATAAGTGACGTGCATGCTAGAGGGCGCTGTTTTAATTTATTTGGGAATTTTGTTTTTTCTCGATAATATCAAATGGAAACATTTTTTTTTCACAACAAATTGAAAAAGTAGACTATATTACCAACAAATCAGCGAAAATCGGATATCGCTATCTTTTACCAATCCGAAGATATCTTCAGAAACGTGTGGATGGTAAAAATTTCTTCTATGAATTTAAATTATTCTGTTGTCTGTGAACGAAATTTAGCAAATTTGGTCTAATTAGAAAGGATTTTCATTGTACCAAGGTTATTATTTTAGTAATGGTTTGCAAGTGGACTTGAAACGAGGTGTCTTGTTGTAGAACCTTTCCTCGCAAATCTAACAAAGCTTCCCAAATTAATAAAAGGACATGCTTATGATTGTGCCCAATGTGTCAAAATTGCGTGCTCAGGCATCGACACAAGCACGACCTGGTCATATTTAGGACATACTAATGGGAAATAAATGAGCAGCTTGATACTCACCGACAGTTTTGCCGCACAAGAGCGGATATACCACTAACCTAGCGCAATTGAATTTGGCAATCGTCCCATCAGTGATATTTTTACAGTTATAAGTCGCAAATCCAAGACAGTTACCTGACCTGATTTGAGGGCTCCAGGTAAGCGCTTGAAGTTGTCCATCATGATGTTATCTATAGGAGGTCTCAGCCTGTTCATAAACTTTACTGCCACGCATTTGGATCGATTGATGTTCAACCCCCCCCTCCCCTCCCCATCCACTTAGAAGACGATTCAAAAATTTCATCAATAGCAGTCTCTAGTCTGTGGTGTTGAGATTCTTGGTAGATTGGCCATGTAAATTAAAAATAAGATCCCCACCGCCAAAGGCCTAATAAAGGAGATCTCGCCCTCTTTCATTATTTGACCAATTTGGTGATAATATTAGAGTTTGATCCAAAAGTTATCATTTTCTTAAGAAGACTTCTGTGCCAAGAAAATCGCATCCACAGATTCCTCCTCACTCCCTGGTGACTCGAAGCGAAACAATTGAAAGCCCTTCACGAATTCTGACGGTGATCAATGAAACATTAAGTTGAAAGATGACGTTAATGATATGGACCAGATTAGATCAGAATTAGTCAAGAGGTGATGCTCACCCTTTGCTCCAACCAGCTCCTCAAGCTCGTTTAATTAGTTAGTGAAATATTTTTTCTCTCTCGTATTAATTTCCGTTAAAATCTAGGATGAATGGATTACACTCGATACGATCTAGCCGCCGTATGCAAAACAAATTAACCTAATTACTGGACGTAATTCCGAGCCTACCGAACTCGCGCGTATAAATTTGACCCGCGGAGAATCCAGTAGTCGCACGGGAGGGAGGGGAGGGCATGTAAAAGTGAAATAAATCATCTTTGTTTTGTGTTATTCAGCACGTCCCAACCACCGCCAAGTCTTTATAATTAGATTTAATAATAGCACCGTTATTCACATGTGACTGGATACACGATCATTAACTTTGTTCAGGGTAAGTATTATCTTGTTACCAACCAACAAAGTCGACTCTCGCAAGTTCTTTTAATTAAAAACATAAAACGCCGGGCGTAGGAGTAGCGTTAAGTATAGGATAAAAATAAAGAGATGGGATGTTGCAAATGAGGCAGGTGTACATGTGGAATTAAAAGAAAATATAAAAACAAGAGGAGGATAAATAAAAAGGGGTCAGATAATGATAGACGTGAAGCTATTGAAACAATATATGATGCTTCCTCTGTAATATTTGACTTGGTAAAACTGCTGGAGCGACGATAAAGGCGTTTGTAGGTATTTATCCTTCTTGGCACGTAACTCCTAGATTTACTGTGCATAAAACAGTCGCTTGTAAATCTTCCACGGACGCAGCTTGGTGCCGACGAACGTACAAAACCAACAATGGAACTCAAAAGAGGAAACACAAACCGCCCATCCGCCCAAAAACGAAGCAAAACAAAAAAAAAGAAGAGAAAAACAAAACAGGATCTCCACATGCAATGTAGTGAAAAGCGCATATAAACGTACAGACTGCGCTGACATTTTTGCAATATACCACAGCTTTATTCCACTCGCAGAAATATGGCTTTATTACGTGTGAGGATATACAGTATGGAACAGCCAAATGCAATCAATTCGATAACAAATAAATGAGGGTGTATTGGGAAAAACGCTTGGACACGTCGATTTGTATTTTTAAATGCGCATTTTTTTCAAAAAAAAACAAATTATACAGGGTGTGTCATGTGACAGTGGCCAATACCAACTTTCTTATTTTAAATAGAAACCCCTGCATATTATTTATTTTTTGGGTTCTTCTGAAAATTCTAGACATAATTCATGTACAATGTCCCATACCTATCTTCAACTGTTTCGGAAATATTAAGTGTTTTCAGATTTATTACGAAAATTAACATTAAAAAAAGAACATTATTTTATTTCACAAATGCATTGCTGCATTACACTAAAAATCTATTTCCCATTTAGCTCTTGATATTGATAAAGTAAGCAAAAACCATTGCTGCGTTCCTTTTTACTGATATGAAATTAAACAAATACAAAGACCGTTTTGTTTATTTTCGTAAAAACTCATAGCCTTAGCAACATGTTGTCTGCCTGCATGACGGTAGTGATCAGTGTCAGTGCTATTGTCGTTTGAATTTCGTTAACTGTACCTAATAATATCAGAAAAATGGTTCATTTAACAGAAATGCACAAAATAACCATTGGTTATGGAGATAACACACGGACACAAATGGAAGTTTCTCGCTTATTTCACGAAAAATTTCCAAATTTGCCGCCTGTATCCCAAGGAACAATTAGCAAAATAGAAAAACAGTTTTGCGAGCTTAGTCATGTAAAACATATGAAAAAAGTAGCTGCCAATGCAGTAAGTGATGATACGAAATTGGATATTATGCTTGAGTTTCAAGAAAACCCACATAATTCTGGTCGGGAAAGCAGCCCCACTGTTCAACATTAGCCACGCATCAATTTTTCGAGTATTAAAGGAAAGTAAAATGCATCCCTATAAAATGATGCCAACTCAGGAGCTCATGGAAGACGATTTCGATAGGAGAACGTATTTTTGTGAACAGATGATGGCAATGTTAGATAACAATGTGATCCAATTAGAAGATATTTTATTTTCTGATGAGAGCACATTTCCACTTCACGTTAATCGTCAAAATTGCCGCTATTGGTCTAATGAGAATCCTCACTGAATGAGAGAGGAACATACGCCACAATATTCTGAAAAAGTTAATGTTTGGGCAGGAATTGTTGGAAATCACATCGTTCATTGATGGTAACTTGAATGGAGATAAATATTTAGAACTGCTCCAAAATAATGTCGTGCCAACTTTCGCAAACTTATATCCTAATCCAGCAAACCCACGAGTTCCTGCCAATACAGTATGGTTTCAGCAAGATGGAGCACCGCCCCATTTCCAAATCAATGTCCGGCAGTACCTGAACCAAATTCTTCCAAATCGGTGGATAGGGAGGCGCGGATCGATAGAATGGCCAGCACGATCTCCTGATCTGACGCCATTAGACTACTTTTTGTGGGGATATGTCAAAAGTCTTGTATACAAAACTAAACTCCTCAACTTAGATGACTTAAAAAGACGAATCACGCTTGCGATTAGATCAGTCACGCCTGAGATGTTGAGTAATGTTAGAAGACATTTCTATACCAGATTAGCATGTTGCCAAGACGTTCGCGGCGAGCATTTCGAACATTTACTACATTGACATTATTAAGAAATAATCAGTATTACTTATTAGGTTTTTAGTGTAATGTAACGAATTTGTGAAATAAAATAATTTTCTTTTTTTTATGTTAATTTTCGTAATAAATCTGAAACACTTAATATTTCCGAAACAGTTGAAGATAAGTATGGGACATTGTACATGAATTATGTCTAGAATTTTCCGAAGAACCCAAAAAATAAATAATATGCAGGGGTTTCCATTTAAAATAAGAAAGTTGGTATTGGCCACTGTCACATGACACACCCTGTATAATTTTTTTTTTTTTGAAAAAAATGCGCATTTAAAAATACAAATCGACGTGTCCAAGCGTTTTTCCCAATACACCCTCATTTATTTGTTATCGAATTTATTCCATTTGGCTGTTCCACACTGTATTATAGTCTGTTTCGTGATAACTTGCTCTTAGATTTGCTCTTTTTTGTTTGGAGGTCCTTGTGCTCAAATTTGATTTACAAAAATAAATTTTATTGTAACAAAATTAACACAATATTGTTGGAATACTGTTGGACACTTTATCTGACTCTTTTCCATATCTTTTTTTACCTCCTTTTGTGCTCGGATTTTACGTGTCATCTTTCCCTTTTTGTGCTTCCTTTCCATTTCATTTCTTGTAGCCAAAATGGACCACCTTATTCTCCTCTATTGTTCCAAATTATTTTGATTCATTTTTAACTCTTCCCTTAAGGGTTTCCTATAGTTCTTTTGTAGATCTAGTGCCTGTTGCTTGAATTTAATTCTTTCCTATTCCATGTCGAGTATAAATCTCCTTGCCTAAATCGTCTCTCCATACCTAATTGTATTGAGTGCCATCTCTCTTGTTGACAGTTGTCTAATTCTACTTTTCTTTTGTTTCATCTTCAATCTTTTGTCACTCATACTAACAGTTCTAGTTCAGTGTTGAAAAAAAAAATAGTGTCCATGCTTCTGATTCTGATTCTGAAGCTTTTGATTTCTTTGTGCATAGTTCCAACTTTGTATCCAGAGACCCATTGATAATTCAGAACCTACTAGCTTTTTTTTACAAATAAAGGGGGACAGAGAGTTTACTGAAGACAGGAAGACTGTCAAAGTGATAGTAGGTCTGTTGACCGGTCATTTCAAACGGAATAGGAATATGTTTAACATTGGCCTGGCAGAGGATGCTTTTTGCAAATTCTGTCAAGAGGAAGAAGAAACCCCAGTTCATGTTTTGTGCCACTGCGACGGCCTAGCGAGGACAAGGTTTCCTGCAATGGGCATAGAGATTCCCATAACTAATGGCCGCATAAAAGAACCGCTCTCAAAAATGATAGGCCTAATTAAGAAGGCGAAACTAAAGAGCGTTCTCTAAGGAAAAACGGGATCACAATAGATCTGTAAAGGTGGCGGTGAAAGAGGCTCGCATGCCACCCCATTCCTAACTTAACCTACACCACCAAAAGTCTTCTAGTCTTGTAGCCAAAATGGACCACTTTATTTTCGTCTATTGCTCCAAATTATTGTGATTTTGATTTGCTGCCTGGATTTAATTCTTTCTTATTATTGCTTCAAAGACCATATCGAGTATGGATCTCCTTGATTTGAACTTCATTTACTGCTTGTGTTTCAGTTTCTTCTAACTCTTATTACTTCTCTTGTTACTTATACTAACAGTTCTTCTTCATTTTTGAAAAAAAAATGGTGTTTATGCTTCTGATTCTAATTCTGAAGCTTTTGATTTCTTTGTGCATAGAAGATTCATCATTAGACGTTTCTTGATCAATACTTAATTTCTTTAACATCTTCATTTAAAGTTTCCATTTATATAGATGTTCTTGGTAGATAATATTTTTTGCAGGGTAGACATTGATTATCTCTCATCTCTCATCGCGTTTGTCTCTATCATCTCATGAATTAACCAACTTTATTTAGTAGATTAGATTAGATTTAATTGAAAATGATATTGCACTGCGATCTATTGATCTATTGTGCCCCCTGGCATGAGCTGCAAGCTGCTGAAGTTTATCCTCTCTCAAAGCTCACCATCCAATCTAAGAGCTTTAATAAACTGCAATAACTGTGATGGTTTCAGAGGAGGTACTTCTTCTTCGTTTACGACGTCTTTGCCGAGATAATTGGCTCGGGTTTTCGTGTGGTAATCTTTTGTTCCAGTTTTGTAATCTTTGGCAGATATGAGACAAAATGATGGTGATGATTTCAGAGAAGGTCGTCTCCGGCCGAGATGGTTGGCACAATTTTCCGGTGATGTAGTTAGATATCAGGTGTTCCGGGTTTTCATCATCGCCATCCTGCAGATCCTGTTGTTGCTATTTTGTTTCAGACATCGTTGGCATGCGTTGCTCAAAGGTGATTTTGTAGATGCTCATCTCTATATCGCAAAACGACTCCAGTCCCATAAATGAAATTGTGGTAGCCTTTTTTGTTAATAGGTTCGCTCCTCGTTGACGCTGATTCCAGTAGATGTCCTGGGACTCATTATAATGCAACTCTGTTTTTTTTTGTCTAGGTTGTTTAGTCTGTTAATTTAAGCATTGTCAGACTAATTGCAAGATTGTGTTAGAACTTAGGGCAATTATGTGTACTTGATAATTTCTGTCCATGTTCAGTTCAGAGCACATTTTCTAATTGGGGGCTATTTCCTAGCCCGAATACACCTGCATCTACTCCTTTGCCGGTTGCTTGTTTAGTAGAAATGTGGTCTAAAAATTACCATGACCGTTAGTTCTTGTTTCGACTCAGAAAAATTTTGGTCCAATGTTGTTTTATCGATCAACTTCTTAAAATGGAAGTTTGACATTACAGTATTGTACGAACAAGTCTTCTTCCTATCTTAGTAAACATAAATTGATGCCCCGCTAAGTTTTGTGGGTTGTGTTTGTCTTTTTTTGTTCTAACCAGCCTTTGGAATACTAAACAGCATGGTATGCATGTAACAGTACAGTCTGAGCCAAAAATATCAAATTCTACGCTTTATTTTCTTTTAGCTTAGGCTGGTTAGAATGTCTATAGAAAGTTAATCCATTCTTGGCTTGTGTTTAGAGGTCTTTAGCATTGTTGTAAAATCATCTGATCAACCGCACAAGTTCTTAATTAATGATAGTCTTGAGTGTATGAGATGTTTCACGATTGTTGATCATCTTAAGATTCACCTGCGACTTTTTTGGTGTTCAAGATCAAGATTATGACGGTTTCGCCTTCCTCAATTCCGCTTTTTAAACTCACGTTTCCTCTTCTAATGAATCGTTCTTTCCAAAATTGTGCAAGTGATCTCCTATCGTGGATATCTCCGTGCATGAATGTGCTTGAGTTAATAAATAATTTTTTTGGACAGATCCTATAATGAAACCTATGTCAACACCTAAGTTCATTTCTTTTAAAATTAGCTTGAGAACTCTCTACAAGAAAGGTTAAACGTATGTTTAATAAAAGTAAAAATGGCAACACTAACATGATGCAAGTTTCAACTTGATCACAATGCCTGCGATCTCAATGCGCGCTGCACACGTTACGATCTCTGGAGAGGAAGTGAATGCAAGGCATAATTTAATTGAATATTGCATAAATAATGTGAAGGTCTCGATGACTGCAGTACTCCTCTACTACAGGAGGCGGTTTGCTATGTTAGTACTTGAGGTATTGCAAATATTGGTACAGCTGATTGGCCCGTTCAAACTAAACATTTTCAATTATTCAAGCGATTGTCCTTGTAATAGAGCTGCACGTTTCCCTTGATGATTTGTATTAGGTGATGTGATATCTTGCAGCTAACGATTCGACACAATTAAATCAATCGATAAATAAAAAAATTTAAACTTATTTAAATTAAAACGACTTTACGAACGTTCATGTTTCAGCTAGAATTAACTAAAATAAACAAGGCAGAAAAAGCAAGGGTAGAGTTCCCTATAATAAAGGAGTATTATCGAACAGATTACAGTCTGAATTTATGGCCGGTTTTATTGTTAATAATTGCAGTTTCGTGTGGATAGAGCGGCTACCAAGCTTGCAATCGGCCGGGTGTACTTTTTCCCTTTGATTGCCACTTCGACTTTTGTGCAAATCATTCTTTCACTTATTTAATACCGGATTTTAATGTTAAAAAAAACGTTCGTGTAATGTATACCTATATCCTCTTTTAGCCAATTCCTTACGAAGCCCAACAACTTCCTTAATAATTTAAGAGCTAATTCCTAAAGTTTCCGAACGTATGGGGGGACTTGCGTAACAAATACAAAGTACTGCAACGTGTAAATAAGGTCCTAGAGGTGTGGTAGCTCGACTAGTCTAGTATACAGGTATCTAAACAAGAAGAAACTAACTTTATAGACCGTGTAGTGTAACGATATTCAATACAGTTCCCTAAAGTTCAAGTCTTGTTTGTTAAGTTCAGTTTTGGTGTGTTGTAGCTCACCTGTATCATTCCAAAGGTTCGGGGAAAACTCTAGACGTACGTTAAATTATTTAGGGAGACAATCTAGTAATGGTATCCAAGGAGGTTGTAGTATGTACATGTTGTAGACTATAATTTCCAATCTTTTTTTTTGTAGTTATAAATAGACTAAATTCTACGTAGATAGAATTGTTCGGAGTAATCCGGGCAAATTTGAATTGAAAAAATCCGGATTTAAAATAGTTATGACTCGATTACATTGATCAAACAATAACCGGATTTTCCTCCCTCCTCCCCGGAAAAGAGGACGGACACAAAAGGAAGGGACAACGTTTTATAACAATAATATAATTGGAACATGCATGATTTATTTTCTAATTCTCTCTCTCTCTAGATTATTATTATTAAAAGGCCGGCGGATTCTCTTCAGACTGTGTGATTTAACCGAAAATCGAAACAAAGGAAATGCGACTAGAAAAGAGGGATTTTCACAGACTACCATATTACAGGCTTGCTTGCCTGCCTTCCTGCCTGCCTTCCTCTGTGTAGTACGGATTATTGAAAACGATAAATACACCATCTCTTTGTGCCCGAGCTATCGTTACTGGCGCTGCTTACTCGTCCTAACTCCGTAATAATTAAAAGCAAATAGAGATATCGAAACTGGGATTTCTTGGCTTCAGTTTTATTGACGGTGGCGGTTTTTGTACGACAGTAGAATGTAGATATAAAAGGGGGACCCTAACCGAGGACGATAATTTTTAGATTTATCGAAATGTGAATAAGTAATGTGTATTTGTTCGAAATTTGCCTCGATTTATTCCGTTTAAAAAGGGAACGAAACGAAATGCAAACAATATTATATCAATATGATATAGCCGGGTTTAATTTTCATTTCTTCAACAAAAAAAGAACCGAAACAGGGAAATTTATACAATGTGTTTGTAAAAGGTCTTTACACATGCCTACCACATATTTCTTAGATCAAAATAAGCCGATTTGAGTAGACTTATCTTAGTCGAAAGTCGCTTACTTAGACGCTATGCTGCCTTGAAGTTGAAATTTTGAAATCGTTTTTTAATTATAAGTTCAAAACGGCTTATGCGATTTTAATAAGATTTGGCATTGTTAGTTAGTATTATTGGACGAATGTTTTGAGAAAATTTTAAGAAAATACTAATACCGGAAGTAGATGAAACACGCATGGCCATTATGAAAATACAAAATAATTTTTATTCGATAAAGTACATATTCAAAAACGATCAAATTATGTCTCTTGTAAAATTTTCGTTTTCGAGAAAAACGAAAAAAAGAACCTATGGTCGTGCGTTCGAAAAACAACATAAACAAATGAATTTTGCATAGCTAAATCTACTCTTCAAATAAAAACTACAGGCAAGAGAATAGGCTTAGTAAAAGTTCACGGTTTCGGAGATTAAACAGGACTCTTTATAAGAATTGATTATCCTAATGGTTTTTGCTAAATTTGTGTTTCAATAATTTACCTTAGCTTATACTACACAAAAATTATTTAAACAATTAAGTAACTAAAACATGAACACAAATAATAAAAATGTCACAAAAACTGTTAAAAGTGTACTCCATTTAGACGCAGACAAAGGAGATTAAACTGCACTCTTTGCAAAATTTCTCCATCACCTCTAAAGTTATTTATTGCATGTTGAATACGTTGCCACAAAAAATCTGAAGCGCATACCAAAGCACTTCAGATTTTGCAAAAATTTGAAAAAGAAGAAATTGAAACTGTAGTAAGAAATCGTAAAACACCAAAGAATGTTTGTAGATCTACCCGTTCAAAATTTCAATGGAATATCAATGGTAAACATACTACATTCGGATAAAACATGTACTGAAATTGCTATTCATTTTGCGTCAGAAATGAAGAAAAAAATTTGTCGGGAAATAATTTCTTCAAAGAGAAAAATCGACGAATCTATCATACTTGGTTGTTATTAGGGCCTATTATGAAGATAGTTCTGGAAAATTTGGATTTAATAGAGCTTTCAGACACATCTGCAGAGAATATTACAAAACGATTACTAATTTGAGCACTTTTTTCAAACATGTTTCATTGGTTTTGCATGTGATGGCATTGCTCTAATCACCGACTAGAATTGGCAATCAGTGATGTGATTGACGAAGTGGTTGGTAGAAATCATTTTAAAATTTTTATGGACCAAATTTAAAATTTTAGAAACACAACTTTTAAAAATTGGTCGAATATTCTCAGTTCGTTGGATCGCTTCGAGTAGACGTACTGTCAACGCTTTCTTGCAAAATTATTTGCCACTTCGTGAGCATTTTAAAAGTGCTTCAGAAGATTTAGGAAGAGATTGAAAAGAGAGAAGTAAATATAATGATATTCAAAAGATGATAACTTCAATTGAATTTGTCAGAAATTTAAATAGCATATCTGATGCTGTAGATGAATTAGGAGACTTGTACGAGGATTTGCAAAGAAGTCATATAACTGTGATGGATGCTGATAAAGCTATAAAAATCATAATTAGAGTTTTTGATTCAATGGCCACAAAAATCGGTCCTAAACTTGCTGTTGCGTTACCTGGTTTGACGAAATAATGTATATAAAGTAGTCCAGCTGCACAATGGTAAAGTTAAATTGATTAACACTATAATAGGTTTATTACTACATCTTCGATCCACGTTTCTTCCAACGAAATTGATCACAGAGATAATGCTGACAACTGCACTCATCTTTGAAAGTAACTGACAAAAAAAATGGCCAAGAAATGGAGAAGAAGTTGATATACAATTTGGCGATAAAGAGGTTAGATTGCTATGTCGTCAATTTCGACTCAACGAACAGCAGACAATTCGAGGCTTCCGTTTATACAAAATTGACGAAGGAAACGGAGCACCAGCCGACCTGAAACTTTTGTTTAAGGCAATTCCTACCATTCCAGTTTCTACCAGAGAGTGTGAGCGAAACTTCAACGCGATAAATGAAATTGTGACACCGTTAAGATATTGTTTGGCGATGAAAACAATAGCTTCATTGTTATTTATTAATTCAGTTGGACCTCGACTGGTAAAGTTTCATCCGGAGAAGTTCCTGCGATGTTGGCTAGCCAAATGTACTTACAAAGGTACACCTCTTGCGAATATTGTTTTCTATGTTCTTCACTGGATCTCTTGGTGCCGAAGTAGAACACTAAACACTTTAACCCACAAAGCACCAAACAAGTTTTAACTAAAACATCGACGCGTTTCAACAGCAATGCTGTCATTAGCAAGGCGATAATAAAACTAAATTAAAATAAAATCTACAAAAACAGGTAACCTAAATGTTATGCACGGTCAATCCGATACGCATCATTAATTTCCGATTAACGACAACAATGACGAATACGGGATAGGTCCGTCGTCACAGTTCATTACACATGACTTATTTCTATATATTTCTAAACTTTCGAAAACATTTAGAAACTTACAATTGTTTATTTGTCTAATTAATTTCACATTCGTATGATCGATGTTGTCATCTGTTTCAAAAATATGTTGGGCAACGCTCGATTTCTCAATTCTATTAAATCTAAGATTAGCCATATGCTCTTTGAATCTAGTTGAAACTGCTCTCCTGGTTTGCCCAATATATTTTTGATTACAATCTTTACAATTGATTTCGTAAATACCTGACTTTTCTAGAGGTTGTATTTTATCTTTAGGGTTACCGATGAGACTTCGCAAACTAGTCCCAGAACTGTTAACTATTCTGAGATCTAGCTCTTTGAAGATTTTACTCAAACCTTTAGTGATAAAGGAAGCGTAAGGGAGGGTCACAACGGGCGAAGCTTTAACATCCTCTCGAAAAGTCGTAGATTCTTTCACAATTTTCTTATAATTAAACTTCCTAATTAACTTATTAGATATGCTGAGGCTGGAAACCATTACACTTGGCCGCTTCTTTTATAATTTTAAGCTCTTTCTCATACCTCGCCTTGTTCAAGGGAAAAGTGAGAAGTCTGTGGACCAAAAAATTCAGACTTGCCATTTTGTGTTGGGCACAATGATGGGAATCTGAAGGAATGGAGCGAAGTGTACTGGTTTCCTTTCTATACACGTCAAACTCTAATCTACTGTTATTTCTAATTACTAAAGTATCTAGAAAGGGTAGCTGACCGTTCTCTTCTCTTTCACAAGTGAACTTTATGGTTTCGAACCGATTATTTAATCGATTGAGAAAATCCTTCAATATTACATTTTTTGGTGTCAAATATAGCGAAAATATCATCCACATACCTCAACCAAACCCTAGGAAAGTATTCGCTCTCAGATTCTAAGTCCTTTTCAAAACGGCTCATGAAAAGGTTAGCCAAAAGGGCGACCCATTGCCGTTCCTTCCAGCTGTTCATAAAAACTCCCATTGAATTGAAAAATGTTCTGTTTCATACAGATGTCAGTTAAGCGAATATATTCCTGGACACATTGTTGACTCAAACTATTTTGAAGCAACAAGTCCTCGAGGTGTGTCAAGGTGTTTGGAATCGGTACACTAGGAAAGAGAGAACTATCAAATCAAATGAAATCAATATTTCACCCTCCAGCAACTGAATATTTGGAATTTCTTTAATAAATTCTAACGAATTTCATTACTGCAAAACTAGATAGCTGTATTGGCAAATTATTAAATTCATTGGTCAGCCATTTGGATACCTTATAAGTCGGTGCGTCAATTGCCGAAACAATTGGCCTTACCGACTTGCCAGGTTTGTGAATTTTAGGTTAAACAATATAATTTAGGGATAACAGGATTGGAAACATGTAGCTAATCCTCTATCCAGCGGTTTCGCGAGCCCACAAAATAGTTCGTTAGGGAGGCCTGCAAACATACTATTTCAAAAAAATTGAAATCCTATAAATCACCTCAGATTAGGAGATTAGTCGGTTTTGCACACTAATGACAATTCTATTCAATTCTTTTGAATACTCTATCGAATAGAAATTATTTCGAAGTACCTAGCTGTACAACGTTAGGTGTATAAATTATATTAATTTTCATAATGGCCATGCGTATTTCATTCACTTCCAGTATTAGTAGTTTCTTGAAATTTTCTCGAAATATTCGTCCAATAATACTAACTGACCGTCCCAAATATTATTAAAATCGCATAAGCCGTTTTGAATTTATAATTAAAAAAAAACGATTTTAAAATTTTAACTTCAAGGCAGCATAACGTTCAAAGTAAGCGACTTTGGACTAAGATAAATTTACTTAAATCGGCTGATTATGTGGTAGGCGTAAAGACCTTTTACAGACACCTTGTATACAACAAATTCAATTCAAAATTAACTACCGTACAAAACAAAAACAAAAAATCACCAACAATTTCAACAATTCCAAAACTTTCTAAACAGCGTACACGAAGCGGAATATCCGTTTTATCAAAACTTCTCCCCCCTTTAAACCGACACACGACTGACTGACTGACACGGCTGATGCCACCACCATCGCTACCCTCTTCTATTCCAGTAGCGGGGCCGGGAAGATGAGAGCGAGGGAACCTGACACATTCCCTCTTTGCTACTGTACTACCGCCAACTGCAACTATTTCCTATGGTATGCAGTAACAGTAAGAGAGCAACAGCAGCTTGTGCAGCGGCACCCCCGATTCGACACACAAGGATTTTCACATTCGAAAACGTCACATCTAGCGAAAAGGGGATTCTCTCATTTTATGCAACCTCACCGAGAGAAGGGTGAATATCTACGCTTGCAGATTATAAATACAAACAGTTTAGAAGAGACGAGGGTTCCTCTTGAATTCACGCTTTAAGAGGTGATTATGCGTTTCGAAGGACGAAGATGACAACGGTGAGTTCGGGGACTGTCAAAAAAGTCGGAATATAATTTTAATAATAATAAAAAAAAAAAACATGTTTGGCTATTAAGGCGACGGAATCATCATATTCAACGATTTAATCGCACCATCTATTTTATCAACAAGCTACCAGTTTCCCCCGAAAGTAATTTTTGCTGTTACGAGGCCTACTCCACGCTCCGCTCTCGAAACAAAGACCTAACGAACGTCGCACAAGAACTCCTAATAGCGCTACAAAGGTTCCCTACATCGCTACGACATCTGTCCATTGTCTCACGAGTTGTTCCCCAGCGACTGTTGACTAGTATTGAATGGGGAGCACTTCAGATATTGTCCCTGGAGGAAAAGGGGAGGTGGATCAGAGACAGGGAGGGATGTCCCGGATCTTAAGTTAAAGTTTAGGAAATAATTGACTTGTCGCTTTATTATTATTAACATCATTATCATCATCATACGAGGGATATATTAAATATTTAAATTAATAAAATAAAATTAAGAACTATACGAGCCCACGATGATAAATATGATTAAAATTCACAACAATATGGGGGGTGAACGTTTACAGCGTTTACACAAGAGACATAGATTGTTATCCGTGCAACATGAAATGAGTGAAGATATTATCCGTTTCCACGCTTATTTAGAGCTTCGTACACGAGGAGCTAGCATTGTTCGGGATGATATAGGGAACTAAATTAAAAAAATAATTGTTTACGATCTCTGTGAAAGCGGTAAAATTGGATTAAAACAGTTTACATGTCCCGTTCCGGGGATATAAAGGCATGCAAAACGGTCTCGTATGCCTCGCATATACGAGGTTTATTTAGAAAATGATGAAGTGAGGAGGAGAGATTATTTTTCTATTAAAATCGAAGCTAAGGGATCAAATTGTTGCATCTGCTGTAAAAGTGTTGGCTTCCGTTTTTCGGGGACCTGAACCTCATCACATCGAGGTTACCAGTCACGAAACTTAATTATTTCAGCCCTTCAACATCATTTTTAAACTTGAGGAGTTCCTATCTCGCGAGACGAACATCAGACGTCTGCTATAATGGTTTTACACCATATGAGTATATTACAACGTCTGGAGCCCCGCAAGGATCCAATTTGAGCCCATTACTATTTATAATACACATGAACGATCTGCTGATCTTACTAGATCGTAATGGCTTGGCAGAATTTCCAACACAATTGACTCTTAACACCTTCAATACAATTTGGATCTCATAGTTCATTGGTGTGACAGAAATAAGCTACAACTTAGCATTTGGTGGTTGGTGTCGTAATCAGAACTTTTGCATGTTTGTTGTCAAACTTTTTATTTCGTTTCCCCAGGTTGGTATTCGTTTTAAATGCTCCATTATATTTCCAGACATACTCTATCTAGGGCACGAACTCTATTTTATACTCGAGGTACAGTTTCTTTAGTTCAAACAAGGGAAGTGCTCGGTGGTCTGGTGAATCGCTCAAAAAAGCCCTGGAGAGTATCAAATCTGGTACCTATGCCAGTGTTGAGAGGCATGTGTAGGACAAGCTATCCCATCGATGATTTTATTTAGAGGCAAACGTAAGAAGAATTAGTGGTTGGACTCAATTCCGCCCCAACCTCCCTCCAGAACAGCAATAGAAATGACGTAAGACGGCAGCATGACAGCACACACTTTTGTAACGTTTTTGTGACCTGCAGCTGATTCGCATGACATTACTTTGTTTTGTCTCCCTCGTAATACTGCACCCGAGTTCCAGCCACTAGATAAAAATGTTTTTCGATCTTTGGCATGACGAAGTCCTTCAATTTTGAGTCACAAAACCTGAACAAAATGATCGAAATTTGGTGAAATTCTGAGCAAAGTGTGGTCGAAAGCAAGGTCACCTACTAATTTATTGGTGAGATTTAAAGCAAGTGGAATTTAATCCGTTTGATCTTCGAATGTTCTGCCAGAAATAGCCAATCCACACAGTGCTCTCACTGAAATAAACATTTCAAGCTGCAGAAATCTCGGAAGAACTCAAAATCGAACATGAAGAATAGGTGGAAAACCACTTCGGAAGAAATTAATGCCTCTGACGACAACTATAATTTGCCTTTAATTATTAGGCAGAATAAATAGTGATCACCACAGTTTTGTTGTTCGGGAACTCGACACTCACTGATTCAACATTCAACACCACAACTTCAATATTCAAACTTTCAAAGTTCTTCATTGCAGGCATCAATTTTTTATGCCTTGTCTCGTCTTGTTAAGGAAGATGAAAATGATTGCGTCTAAGAACAATTTGCTGATGCGACGTCTTAAGAAATAGTGTTTCGAAATGATATTCAAAGAATATTGTTAATAATTGATCATGTTTAAAAAGTGTGGCTCAAAACAATATTGTTCAAAAAAGGAAGTGTTCAAAATCGTGGTGATCTTTTTAGAGATCGTTCTTCTTCTTTTTCTCTTTTTCGATAACGTTTGAATTGTAGAGACAAGAGATCTCCACGACCATCATTGTTCTTTCAAGCTTCAGCAATATTATAAAATCTAGCTTGTCAGCTTCCAGTTCCAATGCTGTGAAATTCTGCACCATTCTGAAACACCTAAAGACATATAGGGACAGTTGGCGTGAGTTCGGGTTCTGATTTTCTTTTTCCTACATCAGGATCGGAGATTTTCAATGTCATAATGGCTTTAAAGAATACAGGCCATGATGACATATCTGTTATTATGCCTGAAGAAGTGTGCTGACCAGCTGTCGCACCTGATAAACTCTGCTTTTGCATTCGGAGTATTTCCTGATGATGGCAAACGTAAGAAAAATAAGTAGTTGGACTCAATTCCGCCCCAACCTCCCTCCAAAACAGCAATAGAAATGACGTACGATGGCAGCATGACAGCACACATTTTTGTAATTTGGCTAGAACGTTTTTGTGACCTGCAGCTGATTCGCATGACATTACTTTGTTTAGTCTCCCTCGTAATACTGCACCCGAGTTGCAGCCACTAGATAGAAGTGCTTTTCGATCTTTGGCATGACGAAGTCCTTCAATTTTGAGTCACAAAATCTGAAAAAAAAAGATCGAAATTTGGTGAAATTCTGAGCAAAGTGTGGTCAAAAGCAAGGTCACCTACTAATTTATTGGCGAGATTTAAAGCAAGTGGAATTTAATCCATTTAATCTTCGAATGCTCTGCCAGAAATAGCCAATCCACATAGTGCTCTCACTGAAATAAACATTTCAAGCTGCAGAAATCTCGGAAGAACTCAAAATCGAACATGAAGAATAGGTGGAAAACCACTTCGGAAGAAATTAATGCTTCTGACGACAACTATAATTTGCCTTTAATTATTAGGCAGAATAAATAGTGATCACCACAGTTTTGTTGTTCGGGAACTCGACACTCACTGATTCAGCATTCAACACCACAACTTCAATATTCAAACTTTCAAAGTTCTTCATTGCAGGCATCAATTTTTTATACCTTATCTCGCCTTGTTAAGAAAGATGAAAATGATTGCGTCTAAGAACAATTTGCTGATGCGACGTCTTAAGAAATAGTGTTCCAAAATGATATTCAAAGAATATTGTTAATAATTGATCATGTTTAAAAAGTGTGGCTCAAAACAATATTGTTCAAAAAAGAAAGTGTTCAAAATCGTGGTGATCTTTTTGGAGATCGTTCTTCTTCTTTTTCTCTTTTTCGATAACGTTTGAATTGTAGAGACAAGAGATCTCCACGACCATCATTGTTCTTTCAAGCTTCAGCAATACTATAAATCTAGCTTGTCAGCTTCCAGTTCCAATGCTGTGAAATTCTGCACCATTCTGAAACACCTAGAGACATAGGGACAGTTGGCGTGAGTTCGGGTTGTGTTTTTCTTTTTCCTACATCAGGATCGGAGATTTTCAATGTCATAATGGCTTTAAAGAATACAGGCCATGATGACATATCTGTTATTATGCCTGAAGAAGTGTGCTGACCAGCTGTCGCACATGATAAACTCTGCTTTTGCATTCGGAGTATTTCCTGATGATGGCAAACGTAAGAAGAATGAGTGGTTGGACTCAATTCCGCCCCAACCTCCCTCCAAAACAGCAATAGAAATGACGTAAGACGGCAGCATGACAGCACACACTTTTGTAACGTTTTTGTGACCTGCAGCTGATTCGCATGACATTACTTTGTTTAGTCTCCCTCGTAATACTGCACCCGAGTTGCAGCCACTAGATAAAAGTGCTTTTCGATCTTTGGCATGACGAAGTCCTTCAATTTTGACTCACAAAACCTGAACAGAAAGATCGAAATTTGGTGAAATTCTGGGCAAAATGTGGTCAAAAGCAAGGTCACCTACTAATTTATTGGCGAGATTTAAAGCAAGTGGAATTTAATCCATTTAATCTTCGAATTTTCTGCCCCAAATAGCCAATGCACACAGTGCTCTCACTGAAATAAACATTTCAAGTTGCAGAAATCTCGGAAGAACTCAAAATCGAAGATGAAAAATAGGTGGAAAACCACTTCGGAAGAAATTAATGCCTCTGACGACAACTATAAATTGCCTTTAATTATTAGGCAGAATAAATAGTGATCACCACAGTTTTCTTGTTCGGGAACTCGACACTCATTGATTCAGCATTCAACACCAAGTTCTTCATTGCAGGCATCAATTTTTATGCCTTGTCTCGCCTTGTTAAGGAAGATGAAAATGATTGCGTCTAAGAACAATTTGCTGATGCGACGTCTTAAGAAATAGTGTTCAAAAATGATATTCAAAGAATACTGTTTAAAGCTAAGAATGCTTTTTCAAAAAGAAAGTGTTCCAGATCGTGGCGATCTCTTTGAAAATCGTTCTTCTTTTCTTTCTCTTTTTCAATAGTGTTTGTTATCCAAAGTGTACGAAAGAATAATCTGTATGAGGCTCTACTTGTATTTAATGAAAAACAACATTTTTACTGAGATGCAGAACGTCAGGGGAAGATCCGTCAACAGAGCAATGTACCAATTGGTGAGCAGAGTATTAGGGGTTGAGGGGGTGAGAGATAACGCCCTTAATCTAGTTATTTGACGAATCGCAGACAATAATGTCAACAGATGGGAGAACGTTAAAACACATTTTTTTCTGATTGGAGTATTATTCAACGCGGAGTTCCTCAGGGCTCGATACTGGGACCACTACTGTTCGTCGCCTATATTAATGACGTTCCAAATGTTTCAATACATCACCCTGTCTTGTTTGCTGACGACAGTTCAGTTATTGTAAGCGCAAAAGAAGATTTGATCGATGAAGTTAGATGATCCCTAGAAAGCTACGAATCTTGGTTTCAGAATAATGATTTGAAACTGCATATTTCAAACAGGAACCTAATAAATAAATAAAGTTCTATTCTATCATATTCTAATGCTGCTCTAAGGTGATAATGCAGTGCCATGTGGTGCCTATCGATGCACAGCGTTATTAGATGTGTTAGAGGTTCTGGCTGGCCTTTACAAGCTCTAGATCTGGTGTCTTCAATGTTTTCATTCATTAATGTTGGATCTGTTTAATACCAGTGTGTTCATAATGCCATCATGGGAACACGTTGAAAACTTGTTACCCTTCAAGGATCCTATGGAATAGTCCATATATTGGTGTGGTTGTGTGGTCTTGCAATTTCTGTCTACCAATTCTACATCTTCCACGATTCCAACCATTATTCCTCTATTGTCATTTACTACAGTTGTGTCTCAGAAAATGGGTATTGCAATCCTAGATTTCGTTCCCAATCATCTTATCTCATATTACGTAATTCTTCGAGTATTCTATCCACTGTATACGAGATTAATTTCCAAAAAAAAGGAATCATGCAATTCAATCTGTTAACAACAACAATTCGATAAATAATCTCCAAAAAACAAAATACTGAAAAATATTATTCGAATTTGTCCTCTTTCACCGCAGTAATCTATAATAATTTCGACTACAGTGAAATGGAGGAGTTGAATATGTATTCCCAATCGAATCCGCGTTAAATTGTTGATAAACTAAATTACCTTCAATTTACATTGTGTGGTGATCATCCCGTTTGCGGAATATAACCGGCACGACGTTAATTCGGTAACTCATCGCTGGATATGCATCCACCGATATGCACCGATCAAAAAGCGCATGGAACGTGCTATAAACGAGTTAGAACTTCCCAGCTCCGTATAGATTTATACCGCGATGACAAATTTCAACAGTATACATGTTTGGATAACGCGATATTTAGCGGTATTAAGTTGGTAATTCCTATCTATATCGTGTATGATACGATGGCAAATCGAAATAAATTCAATTTTAGATACCAAGCCAGACCAGGAATTGCTCTTTTTTTACGAGTCCCAGCGACTGTTATGCGTGAGGTAATATAACATTTTGACGTCGAAAAACGGGAATATTCAAGGTTAGGGACGCGCTTATCCGAGACGAGACCGTAAAATTTTATTTCCTACCCGTTCAGTGACTTCCTCGACGTACTCTCTATACCGTTTTTCGGGAAATTACACAATTTTCCATAATGTTTACGGTTTCGACGGAGAGGCTGCTTCATGTTTTTATCGCCTTCGAATTGTTTTCTGTAAGGCGGTTGTAAAATGGATTGTAAATGGGATCGTAAACGCGGTATTAGAACGGAAATCACAATAACGGAATGGAGATAATTAAAAATGCATTGAAGGCGGTAGTGGGAGTACAAACAAGTTGTAAATATAACCATAGAATGGATTATAATGCTGTGTCAAACCCTCTCTCTCCCTTTTGATTTATCCACAATATTTCGCAAATGTTTATTTACTTGATCAGGTGGTTCTACAATCATTTAGAAAATTAACAATAAATTACATAAGAATATAAAAATTACTTATAATCTAGGCTTTAAGGAAAGCTAAGCCAACCAAGTGTTGAACATAACGATTGGTAAAAAAATATATTTTTGGTTAAAACGGATGAAAGTGGAACAATTGACGAGAAAATAGTATACAGGGTCAAAACAGTATACAAGGTTAGTCAAATATTGGGACGATGTCTGAGATTGTTTTGTAAGATGTTTGTGTATATTACATTCAATTGGTTGGTGTCTGTTTTAAAATTAACAGTGTTATTTTCATTAATATATACCATCTCTAAAAAACAATCTGTGTTTATAGTTATTTTCTATACAATAGTATTTTAGTTGAATTATAGTTTTTTTTTTCATTCTATAATCTTAATCTATATCTTATGTTGGACCAACCTTTCCCTAATCCACGGAGAAGTTTGACCAATGTAGCATAAATCACAATTACTACAAGGTATTTTGTACACCACATTAGACTGGAACGGAAAAGGTACGAGGGAGCGTTTTTATATTCGCGGAATGGGGGATAAGGGGTGGAAATAAAAAAACCAAATTATTTTTCTTTTTCAATATATTCACCTGCAAGACGGATACATTTTTCACATCTTTCAATTAATTTATTTATACCCTCATTATCTGCAAAATACGCCGAAACTGCCTCCTTGACTTCATCATCGGCAGTAAATTTTTTACCCCGCAGCTCTTTTTTCATTTTCGGAAACAGGTAATAATCACTCGGGGCCAGGTCTGGGCTGTAGGGTGAGTGATTCACAATATCGAAGCCCACCTTATGCAGGGCAGCTAACGCAACGCGGCTCTTGTGGACGGGGGCGCGTTGTCGTGCAAAAGCAGCACACCTTTCGTCAATTTTCCCCGTCTTTTCTCTTTAATGGCTTCTTTTAGTCGCTCTAATATTGAAGCGTAATATTCTCCGATTATAGAAACACCTTTATCTTTATAATCAATCAACAATATTCCTTCCGAGTCCCAAAATACCGTTGCCATGAGTTTCCCAGCTGATTGTGACACTTTAAATTTCTTGGGAGGTGCTGTGCCCTTTTTATGCCACTGCATGGAGTCTTGTTTGGACTCAGGTTCATAATGATGAACCTGATGAACAATTCGACTCAATACACCATCCTTGTCTTCATTACAGAGGTCCAAAAATGTATGCGAACACTCTACGCACTGTTGTTTTTGCGGCGGCGTGAGCATTCTCGGCACCCATCTTGCGCTGACCTTAGACATGCCGAGATGATCGTGTAGGATTTTAAAAATTGTTGTATCGGATACTCCAACCATTTCTGCGAGTTTTTTCTTCTTTAGTCGAGCATCTTCGAGTACAACTTTTTGGATAAGTGCTGGCGTGGTCACCTCAATGCTCCTGCCCGGCCTCGGGTCGTCTTCAAGAGATTCCGTTCCTTGTTTAAATAAACTATGCAACTTGTACACCATGGTTTTTCCTGGACAAGAGTCGCCGTAAACCAATGACATCTCATTCATTATGGTCGCGACTGATTTTCCTTGCCTGGTAAGGAACTTTATAACGGCACGATATTCGATTTTTTCCATATTTCACTTTTCACTCCTGATTATGTTACTTCGTTGACGACTGACTATCGTTGTGAGAGGACGATAGGCACCGGGGTTCAATTCTCTGGAGGGACGGTGACATTTTTTCAGAGAGTTTAATAAATATCTTGCAAATGGCCGCCACGGCTTTGCTGACGTATGCGTACCCTTTTGATGAAATTTTCAATAACGTTATTGAATACATGTGGTGGTATTTCATTGATACAGCGTCTAATTTCGGCTTTAAATGCTTCGATGGCTGCAGGCTTATTCGCATAAGCCTGTGACTTCAGATAACCCCACGGCCAGAAGTCTAAAGGCGTTGAATCGCAAGAGTGTGGAGGCCAATTCTGGTCACCAAATCGGGAAATGACACGACCAGGAGCAAACTCGTGCAAGATCATCAATGTTTCACGGGTGGTTTGACATGTGGCACCGTCCTGCTGAAAACACATGTCGTCAAGATCAATAGCTTCCAAATGAGGCACAAGAAACTACTTACTGCAAAACGGTCCAATTATTTCTCCAGACCATAATGCTCTTCGCTGTTCATGGTCTACTGGCAGAAGTTGTTGAATCAGTTGGATTTTGTAAGCATGCAGCTGTAAATCTTCAGTGAGAATTCGCTGAAGACTGCCTGTTGAAATGTCCAATTCTTGTGCAAAATGGCGAATTGACGTCTCCGGCCTTTCTGTCACACTCTCGCGAACTGCCGTGATATTTTGTTCTGAACGACCTCTACGAGCCCGTATCGTGTGTTTCACATCACTAACCGAACCGGTACTTTAGAATTTTTCGATTATTCGTTTAACCGTAGATGAATTAGGCACATTGTTTCGACCGAACATAGGACGCACTTTGCGAATAGTGGCAATTAAACTTTCACCATTTTGATAATAATTTTTGACAATCAGAACGCGTTGTTCTACCGTGTAACGCTCCATGTTTACTAATTCCCATCTGTCAACTTTCGATCTGCCACGTCATAATCATGTGACATTATGACTGTCAAACGTGGCGCGCAATTCAAATATTGCGCTCTTATTTAAACACCCTTTATATGTATGTATATATATATGTAAAAATGAATTTCGGAATGATAAAGTTGCTGACACTTATCGTCGTTAAATTGGTAAATGTATTTACTGGAGATACAGAATTTGACTGCGTTTTGATTCTCTTCACAAAAGCAACCCTTATTCTGGATCTCCAGTAAATACATTTACCTATATATACATATATATAAAGAGAAATAGTAAACATCACGAAATCCCCCGAGATATCTATTTAACACAATAATATCCCTACAGTACTCCATTATCGTGGATCGTACTATGACACGATTGGGCGACTTATTTGCCAGAATAACAGTTGTCTGAAACGAGAAACGTTTGCATAATACTCAACCCTCTCTCTATTATTGTGTTGGCAGGAGGACCGCTGTTGATAATTCGCATTCACTGTAAGGCAATATCGGCTGATTTAGTTACCTAAATGGTCATTAGAGGTTGGATACCACACAACTTGTAGCGAATTATCGAGAAGCCCTTTCTCGGTTTAGTATCGATGTGATGGTGGGGGTGAGGAGAGGATCGTTCCTTTTTCTTAACAAATCTATAGAATGCAACACTCTTATCGAATTACCAATAATTCGCGTCCATATTTACCTTTCCCTCGTTAGAAATTCCAAAGACAATTCGAGCATGAATTCCCAAAACCGATGATAGAACAGGACCCCAGACGACACCAAAAGAAAAAAGGAGGAGACGAAACGTTGTACACACAAAAGGGAGTCCGGAAAAATTCAATAAATGAGGCATTAAACGGTTTCGATTTGGGCCCGGAGCGGAGGTACTCTAGACCGGACCGCAGGACGTCCCAAATCGAAGCATCGACCGTTGTAGAAATTACGGCTATATTTCAAGACCGAAACGACGACGGTCCACCAGGATCGGATCCAGCGAAGGGCACACCATCTCATATTAATGGATTTTATGGCTACCGCTTCGTTCGGGATGCGTTTAAACTCCTCCGATAATTGGTGTAAACCGTGTTAGCATCACGGTTTAATAACTTGTTTAATCCCGTTTCGAGGGAAACTTGGAAGCTTGTATTATAAAAAAAATGATTAAATACGACCCTGTTCGGTCGCGTAATATGGGTTAGTCGTTAGTGTATTTTATCGTTTTAACCCAGAGGCCTAAAACTGGGATTGATTTGCTAGTCGCGCAGCGAAATGGAGGCCATATTTCAGCGAGAGTCTCCCACGTTACCCACGGTTACAGTTGCCGGCGTAATTTGCCAAAAATGAAACGTGGTTCTGCTGCATTAACATCTGTCGCTGCGAATCGAGGAATGTAGTCGGTATTACCGGGGAAAAGCGGTCGTTTTTTATCCACCCCAGATTTAACGTTCCGAAAAGGATCGTCTGAAATATGTTTCCCAAGCATGAATGTTACTAAATAATATATTAAACCAAAAAAAAAAATGTTCAGTTTTAATTTTATATTTATAATTATGTTGGTCACATTGATGAACTAATCTAGACACTTTTTTTTCATCGTCTCATCTTCCTTAACTTCCTTTTCTTGTAATAAGTTTTGACGATATTTCAGGAAAATATTATTTCGCAACAATTAGATTAAAAATAAATAAATCTTCAACGATAAGAACAATCCTAATATGAATGCTTTTTTAGCACTATGCGGCCAATACTTCAGATTGAGATTGACCTGTTGAGGCTCTCATGGACGTCAATCTCTCTAGTCGGTTGATAGACCCTCACGAGGGTATGTGGTGTCAGTGGAACTGTGCCATTAGAGCACCCACTCAGACAGAATCCGAGTGTCAATCAAAGAGAGAGAATCTGACGAACATGAGCTGTAGAGGTACGACCCGCAGTGAGGTATACCTCGTAGCATCAAAGCAAAATTTAACTTGAGACTAGCGGTTATATTAGATAGATCTGTTGGATACAATGTATATTGATTGACAAATCTGAGCGTCAAACGAAGTTGGAAGATCTGGGAACCATAAGAGCTAGAAGAATGGAGCTCGTAGTTTGGTTAACTTCGTTGCATCAAAGCTGAAGCGGAGAGGTCCTACAATCACAACAGAAAATCTACACACATTACTCAGAAGACCTTAAGACCTGGCAGCACCGACTTGGACTACACTTCTCCTTTCCTTTAGAAGTTACTCAATCCCAAAGCACCTTACAACGCATTAAGGAAGATCACTCTCCTCACCATCAAAATCAATTAAAAATCTATCCTCCATGGTTCTCAAAAGCATAGTTATCCTCCTGACTGACATTGAAAATGCAACTATCATCCTGGACAAATCTCACACTTCCTTGTCGAGTGATCTCACCTCAAAATTTAAACAACGAATCACTTCGTTAATTAAATCTTCTGGCATTCCTCCAGGCGCACAAAAATGGATAATACTCAAAGAATCCGAACCACCTCGATTGTATGAACTTTAAAAATTCCATGAACAAAACATGCCAATTCCGACCAATATAGATTCGCCCACTTACAGCTTAGCGAAAATCTTCTTGTTAGCTCACTCTTCACAACCAATTATTAATCCAAAACAATGAATTCCCCCACTTAGTCAAGTTAGCCAAAAAATGCATCACTTCAACTTCAACTTTATCTTCCAGGCAAAATACTATCAACAAACCTCTACTGCCGCTATCATTTCTGTTATTTTCGTGGAGGTATTTGAGACCACAACTTTGGAACATGCAAATTTAAAACCAAAACTTAAGATACTTGATAACACTTTCTAGAATTTCCTTAACCAGCACCATCCGGATATCAAATTCACCATGAAGGTTGAAACAAACAATTCCCTACCCGTCATTGATGCATGAGTTACTAGCCTACCAAGTGGCCACTTAAGTCATCTTGTGTACAGGAAATCCACACATACGGATCCTTATCCTCACACCAACTCACATCATTACCCAGCACAAAAGCAATCGGTATCCAGCTCCCTTGTACCTATATAGAACAATGTCAATTTTCCAAACCGATAATACTAACGAAAAACTAAAACATTAACATACAATGCTGACAAATTGTGACATACCAAAACTTCTACCAAACTATCGACAACCATTAATTCATTCAAAAATAGATATACTTCAGATTGAGATTAACCTTTCGGGACTCTCACGGACGTCAACCTCTCTAATCGTTTGATAGACCCTCACGAAGATATGTGTTGTGTCACCGGAACTGTGCAATTAGAGCACCCACCCGGACAGAATCCGAGTGTCAAACAAAGAGAGAGAATCTGACGAACGTAAGAGCTGAACAGATACAACTCGCACATCCTGTTGCATCAAAGCAAAATTTTACTTGCAATTAGCGTTCATATTGGGTAGACATTACTGTTAGATGGAAAAAGAAACGATCCCCAGAACAACGGAGAAAGACAAGTTCGACGAACATCAACAAAAAACAGTAATCAAGGTATCAAAACATCAACTTAGAAGCGATGAAAAAGAAAGTTTTAGCGAAGAAATTCAACGTGAACGCAGTTGCTCTTGACCGAGGTTCTCGAAGAAGAAATAATTATCTAGGTTGAATCTGGCATCGTAAATCTACCAACTGAAGATGCAGACGAAATCAGGTATGAGGTATGTTGAAGATCGTAGAACATCAAACCACTGACCAGGAATATTACTAAAGGTGAAGAGAAAATATTCGCACAAGGACGAAACCTTAATAAGTGGTATGATCCGAAAACCAAAACACAACTGTAGTAATGGACAGAGAAGAAGAAGAAGATCCTACTAACAAAATTCAACTCACTTATAAACCAAAGAATAACAAAGACAAACCAAGGAAAACAATCACAATATGAATATTTTTTGGGCATTTTGCGGCCGTTATTTAACTCAAAGAAGATATACTTCAGATTGAGATTGACCTTTCGGGACTCTCACGGACATCAACCTCTCTAATCGTTTGATAGACCCTCACGAGGGTATGTGGTGTCAGCGGAACTGTGCCATTAGAGCACTCACCCGGACAGAATCCGAGTGTCAAACAAAGAGAGAGAATCTGACGAAGGTAAAAGCTGTTATTAATTAATTTTATAATGTCTCGTGTAATTAAATTAAAAGAGAAAGAGTGACCCCTATTGCTGGGGTTCCGCAAGGCTCTGTTTTAGGCCCTCTCATATTTGCAACATTAACGTTAAATGGACGATTTAATCTTGAAAAAACTTATTATTACGATATATTCCGCCAGAAATTCAATCAATTTATATTTTGAACTGGACAAAATGTGCGTTGCCAACGAAACCTTCCAACCCAATTTAATTCTGTGATTGGATTTAAAAAATTACGGCTTAAGTTTGTTTTTAAGTTATTTTGAATATTCCAAGTTCAAAAAATGGGAATTTCTGATTTCTCTTGATTTCTATTACAATCCAACAATAATGTAGATTTTTCAAAATTGCAAACTAATTAGATTTCTGAAGCAAAAAAGTAAAAGAGGTTACATGCTCTAGAAACCTGACATTTTTAATAATGCTCTTTATGGTGCTTATTTTGTGAAATCAGCCAGGTAGCATTAGATGATATTGAAGATTATGGAATGGTATTAATTAATTGTGAAACTTAAATATAAAAAGAATGATGTAAACAATATGTTTATAGTTACTAAATTTTAAAAAAATCGGTGAATAGAATATTGGTGGATCATGAAGAGAGATTTTCAACACTCTAGTGGGCTGCGAACGTGTGAGCTGGTATCTTGGGTATCTATGTATATTATAGATCCATATGTGTCTGGCGAAAACTTCAATGAACAAATTGATCTTAACTTCTTTCGAGAAGAATTGAATCCCTTATTATACGAGGTAGGTGTACTGACCAGAAGGAATTTGTGGTTCCAGCATGATGGAGCACCCACTCATTCTGCAACACTTGTTCGTCAATATCTGAATGATCAATTTGGGGAACAATGTCCTGCAAGATCGCTTGATCCAACGCCGCTGCACTTTTTCTTGTTGAGTTTCGCAAAAAAGACAAGGTTATGAAACAAAACCGATCAAGATAGACAAATAATGAAGGAAGGAACAATTATATTTGAAAATATAAGAAACAATCCCGCAGTTTTGACGAGAGTGCACGATTCGTTTTGACACTGTTTTGGGCATTTGTTTAGAAAAAGGAGGCAGAATAATTCAATTGAATTTTTTTATATTCTTTGTATTTTATAATCTTCAAATAATTAGGTTTGTTTTTTTGTTATTGTTAATAAAAATGTTGTTGGTTAAATATTTATTTTTGTAAAGACTTGTAGATGAAATTTTTTTTCTTACTTTTCAGGTAAGCTTCTCCACCTTTCAAAAGGAGATATCCAAACGAATCAGTCCACGTAAGTATACAACAAACACAACATAATTCCTATTCTAAACAAAATCAATACTTCTCCACAACAATATACAGCGTCAAATGCAATTTTCCCCTTGATTGCTCTCTCTATGTTTGTACTGTATACATAGGTACATAGAAAGAAATAAAATCGCTGCAATGAATACGTATACAGAGAATATTAGAGGTTATACGCGAAAGACGTAATCTCGTTAACTACACGTTTGAAGATCTAGAAACGTTGGTTTGAATTTACCAAAAGTACACCCCGCAGATAGTACTCAAAGATGCAATTTCACTTCGTTAAAGGCGAATTGCTTCCTTTTTCCACTGGATAACAATCTCGTCCGGGAAAGGATACAAAATTCGATGGTAGGTTTTTCCCCGAACACCTTGTGTACGAACCAGACGTAGTAAATATATTGGAATCTCCAAGGGTCGAGTCAAGTCAAGAGTTAAAAAATGGAAAATACAAAAATATGCCTGCAAACCGAAAATTCCAAATTGCTCTTTCAAAGTCGGTTTTGTACTTGTTAACGAACCGCAATCGGTTATAGCGACTTTGCAACCGGTCATTAGTTGGTACTAACTTTTAATTTAGCATCCGAAAGCCGCCTAGTACACCAGTAAAATATTTATAGAAATATCTGAATGGAGGAGAGGAACTCCGCTTGGAAAGTTCAACAAATTTGCAACGGGTCTCTCAGACTGCATGTCGAGAGAGAGAGCGAATGAGAGAGGGAGGAAGAGGGCTCTGACACTGACTGACTAGTTTGGTGGCCGGGTTAGCTGCTGCGGTTTTCCTTCGCGCGAATGAGACTTGAGGAGGGGAGCGCAGGGGAGAGAGGGTTAGAGGTGCAGTTGCAGTATTAGAGCCCAGATGCCTTTACGAGTTAGGAAATATTGAAAAACTTTCATGAAGACGCTAACTCTGTCCTGCTTTAGTAAGTTTTTCCATTGTGTCAGCGTGTATACTTGTCCGAGCAATTGCCAACTGTTTGATGGGGAAAGTTTCGATGAATTCTGTTAGGTAGAAGTGGTAGGATTAATACGAAATTTGAAACGAATATAAAGGATATAAATTTTGGGTTTAATGATTCGTGTTGAAATTTTAAAGCCCTCATAATAGAGACTCGAATCCCCCTCCCCCAATCATTATCGTGGTGGAAAAAGCACTTTTTTCCGTTTCAAACGAGGCGGTTTCTCCTTCAATACTGCATCGAATCGGGTCAAAAAATGATCCGGCCGATGCAACGGTTTTTGCTTTCTTCGGAACTGATTCTCCCTTGGTCTCCGGTATGTACATAGTGGTGGATCCAAGTCTCATCCACCGCTACAAAACGCATGAAGAAATCCTTTGGATTGCGTTGAAACCTGTCCAAACACTCTTCCGAAACGATCACCTGATTTCGTTTTTGCTCCAGTATGACAAACGTGGTACCCATCGCGCTGAACCCTTTTTCGTGCCCAAAATTTCGCCCAACGCCTTCTTCTGAGATTCCTGTTGTCTCTGCTATCTTTTTCAGCTTTAATCGGCGATTGGTTAACACGACATCATCAATCTTGTTGACCATTTCATTGTTGGTAGCTGTTTTTGCTCACCCAAAAGATGATGGTCGAAAATGATGGAGTAGATCCGCCATCAACCTCTAGCAAAATATTTCGAATTTCCATGCCCGTTTTCCCAGCCATCCAAAAGTGTTTTATCTCTGCACGAAACTCGATTTTTTGTTTATTACCAATGATTGGACCAAAATCTCTAATGAGCTAAATTTAAAATTGATTCTAATGGCGTAGTTTTTTGCAAATTCAGGTTACGCAAGCCGTCAAATACTACAAATACCAGACAGTTTTCGATAATTGCGATGCTTAATGTTATTAAAATATGTAATTTGCAATTGCACAGCCTTTATACAGATTTTGACAGCTACAATTGTCAAATCTGAAAAACGTAAAATTTGACTGCTACCAGAATGTTTTTATGATGACGATGCGCAATGATGTCAAAAGTAAGTAGTTTTTCTAATTTTAATAGCATTTGACAGCTACAATTGTCAAAAATTGAGTGTCAAAAAACGCTCAAACGCTGTCTAAATATTTCTGTCGGCTATCAAATTGTAAAAATACAATTTAAAATTGCGAAGAAAATTTAACATGTTTTATTGACAGCTACAGTTTTCAAATCTGAAAAACGTAATGTTTGACTGCTACCAGAATGTTTTTATGATGACGATGCGCAATGATGTCAAAAATAAGTAGCTCTTCTAATTTTATAACATTTGACAGCTACAATTGTCAAAAATTGAGTGTCAAAAAACGCTCAAACGTTGTCAAAATATTTCTGTCAGCTGTCAAATTGTAAAAATATAATTTGAAATTGCGAAGAAAATTTGACATGTTTTATTGACAGCTACAGTTTTCAAATCTGAAAAACGTAATGTTTGACTGCTACCAGAATGTTTTTATGATGACGATGCGCAATGATGTCAAAAATAAGTAGCTCTTCTAATTTTATAACATTTGACAGCTACAATTGTCAAAAATTGACCGTCGAAAAACGCTCAAACGTTGTCAAAATATTTCTGTCAGCTGTCAAATTGTAAAAATATAATTTGAAATTGCGAAGAAAATTTGACATGTTTTATTGACAGCTACAGTTTTTAAATCTGAAAAACGTAATGTTTGACTGCTACCAGAATGTTTTTATGATGACGATGCGCAATGATGTCAAAAATAAGTAGCTCTTCTAATTTTATAACATTTGACAGCTACAATTGTCAAAAATTGAGTGTCAAAAAACGCTCAAACGTTGTCAAAATATTTCTGTCAGCTGTCAAATTGTAAAAATATAATTTGAAATTGCGAAGAAAATTTGACATGTTTTATTGACAGCTACAGTTTTCAAATCTGAAAAACGTAATGTTTGACTGCTACCAGAATGTTTTTATGATGACGATGCGCAATGATGTCAAAAATAAGTAGCTCTTCTAATTTTATAACATTTGACAGCTACAATTGTCAAAAATTGACCGTCGAAAAACGCTCAAACGTTGTCAAAATATTTCTGTCAGCTGTCAAATTGTAAAAATATAATTTGAAATTGCGAAGAAAATTTGACATGTTTTATTGACAGCTACAGTTTTTAAATCTGAAAAACGTAATATTTGACTGCTACCAGAATGTTTTTATGACGACGATGCGCAATGATGTCAAAAATAAGTAGTTTTTCTAATTTTATAGCATTTGACAGCTACAATTGTCAAAAAGTGAATGTCAAAAAACGCTCAAACGCTGTCAAAATATTTCTGTCAGCTGTCAAATTGTAAAAATACAATTTGAAATTGCGAAAAAAATTTGACATGTTTTATTGACAGCTAGAATTGTCAAATCTGAAAATATAACGTAACAAATGGTTGCTTTACAGTTTGACGGCTGTCAAAAATACGTAGCGTCCCGTAATTTGACAGATACCAGACAGTTTTCGATAATTGCGATGCTTAATGCTATCAACATATGTAGTTTGTACAGCCTTTATATAGATTTTGACAGCTACAATTGTCAAATCTGAAAAACGTAAAATTTGACTGCTACCAGAATGTTTTTATGAGGACGATGCGCAATGATGTCAAAAATAAGTAGTTTTTCTAATTTTATAGCATTTGAGAGCTACAATTGTTAAAAATTGAGTGTCAAAAAACGCTCAAACGCTGTCAAAATATTCCTGTCAGCTGTCAAATTGTAAAAATACAATTTGAAATTGCGCAGAAAATTTTACATGTTTTATTGACAGCTAGAATTGTCAAATCTGAAAATATAACGTAACAAATGGTTGCTTTACAGTTTGACGGCTGTCAAAAATACGTAGCGTCCCGTAATTTGACAGATACCAGACAGTTTTCGATAATTGCGATGCTTAATGCTATCAACATATGTAGTTTGTACAGCCTTTATATAGATTTTGACAGCTACAATTGTCAAATCTGAAAAACGTAAAATTTGACTGCTACCAGAATGTTCTTATGATGACGATGCGCAATGATGTCAAAAATAAGTAATTTTTCTAATTTTATACCATTTGACAGCTACGATTGTCCAATATTGAGTGTCAAAAAACACTCAAACGCTGTCAAAATATTTCTGTCAGTTGTCAAATTGTAAAAATACAATTTGAAATTGCGCAGAAAATTTGACATGTTTTATTGACAGCTAGAATTGTCAAATCTGAAAATATAACGTAACAAATGGTTGCTTTACAGTTTGACGGCTGTCAAAAATACATAGCGTCCCGTAATTTGACAAAATTTGACAGATACCAAACAGTTTTTGATAATTGCGATGCTTAATGTTATCAAAATATATAGTTTGTACAGGCTTTATATAGATTTTGACAGCTACAATTGTCAAATCTGAAAATCGTAAAATTTGACTGCTACCAGAATGTTTTTATGATGACGATGCGCAATGATGTCAAAAATAAGTAGTTTTTCTAATTTTATAGCATTTGACAGCTACCATTGTTAAAAATTGAGTGTCAAAAAACGCTCAAACGCTGTCAAAATATTCCTGTCAGCTGTCAAATTGTAAAAATACAATTTAAAATTTGACATGTTTTATTGATAGCTACAATTGTCAAATTTGAAAATATAACGTAACAAATGGTTGCTTTACAGTTTGATGGCTTTCAAAAATATATAGCGTCTTGTAATTTGACAAAATTTGACGGATATCAGACTGTTTTCGATAATTGCGATGCTCAATGTTGTTAAAAAAATGTAGTTTGCAATTGCACAGCTTTTATATAGATTTTGACAGCTACAATTGTCAAATCTGAAAAATGTACTGTTTATACAATATGACAGCTGTCAAAAATATTTTTAGATGACCTGTTAAAATCGTAATAAATAACCGTTTTCGACAGCTATCAAATATATTCCCACAATTGCACCTGGTAATAGTGCAGAAATGGTTATTTTTCAGTTTGATAGTTTTCAAAAAAAGTACATAACGTTTACAAGTCTTGAAATTGTAAAAACATCATTGTTTTATAAATTTAAAAGTAACCGTTTTACAATTTGACAGCTTTAAAAAATTATAATACCTGCTATAGTGTTGAAATTCTGAAAAGAATAATCATTTGACAGTTCAATTTTGACAGCTGTTGAATGTTTTTGATAATTGCGATGCAGGACAATATTTTGTAACAGCTATAATTGTCTAAACCGGAAACAAACATTCATTGTTGCTACACAAGACATTATTACAATCTTTTTTTGACTATTGCAACTGTTGGAATGCTTCTCGCACCTGTCAAACTGGAAAAACAATGATTTTTACGATTTTAATAGTGCTACTGGCAAAATATTTGTTGAAACTCTTCGATAGACTAATTAGATTTTGTAACTTGTGACTCAAATTTGACAGTTGTTTATTAGATCAGTTTGGCAACATTGCGTAAAAGTCGTTGATGACGTGCACCGTAACTTTACGATGAAAACACTATATAAGTAAAATTTAAAATACGAAAAATATTGCAACGGTTACCATCTTTACTAGATGATGTGCCCATTTTCGATTTCTTGTTCAACACAACTGGATAGAGGTTGCCATCTTTATCTGGATTGGTAGATTTGAGCCCAATGTTTTTACCACGTATTGATTAAAATTAAAGATGTTGATTACTAACTTCAGCTCATTAGAAGCCTCTATTGTTAAACGAATCCCATGATTAGAAATCTATTTACAACAGGCGGAATCTCCTACATTCTGCTAAACTTGAATAGCATGTGTAGGAGGAAGATTATCAATAGCATTCGGAATTAAACTTCGTCGTAGAAGTTGAATGAGAAAGTCGTTCGTAAGTTAAAACGTATTAGACGTGAGAATGTTCGAGATTGTACGGAATTGAGTCGTGTTCTCGAATGATGCAGATGTGATCAAATTTTTTTAAACACATTTCTAATTGAGCAATTTAATTCCTCCTCATTCCATCTAGAAAACGCCGCCGTATCAAATCGAATAATTAATAGGCTTTATAAATCACGGATTATTGTTCAATCGTATACACGGACGACATAAATAACAGGACGTTTTTGAATAATAAATCCAATTTATTTACGATCTAAAATCGGAACGCGCAAAGAGGAGGGTGGTAGCTACTGACTATGACTGCAGCACAGCGTTCGTTCGTGTGATCTCTAACCATTGTTAATCTCAATACATCGGCGTTTATACGCGTAGCACACAGGAGTGCACAGGAGGCCCTGTATGTAGGATCCAGTCCAGTTTCGAGGATGATTTCGACCGTCAGTATACGTTGTATGTTTGCGCAGCATTAGGTAAAGTGCTAATCGGCGGCGTCGCCCCACACTCCATCATGTTCGTACCGAAAAACCGACGGGTGCTATTATCAATTTGCCTGGCCGGAAACGATAGCCGAATTGAGATAAAAGACCTTTAGCGGATTCGGAGCAACGCTATGGGACCTATAGCGGGAGGAGGGTGGGTAACGTTGGAAGAAGGATGAGTGTTCGGGATTTTGTTTCGCGATGAATCAGAAAGGGGATTGTTTAATGCGGGGAATTGAGTACAAATTGATGGTTATTTATTGTGTTATATATTTTGATAAATAAATACTATTTATTGTGCTTTCTTGATGTTTAAATTAAGATATACTCGTACAGGTTTGGTAAGAATTATGGCGACCACTGGAGTTTAGAAAAATAAATAGTGATTGGCCTCCTTAAAAGAATTTTGAATTGATCGAGCAGCAGCCTATAATGTTTTAGATCACATCATTTTTTCAGATTAGGCAACGTTTTGTCTCAACGGCACTGTGAATAGACATAATTGTCGCTACTGGTCAATTGAAAATCCGCATTGGATTGAAGAAGGCCTCAAAAGGTGAATGTCTGGGCTGGTCTTGTTAGAAACAACATCATAGGACCATTTTTTATAAGAGGAAATTTAACTGGCAACGTCTACTTAAATTTATTGCGAAATGAGGTTGTTCCAGCACTTGCGGCCATCTTTCCAAATGCAAATATAGGTGATCACCCTAATGCACATTTTTGGTTTCAACAAGATGGAGCTCCCCCGCCATTTTGCCCATAATGTCCGCGATTATTTGAATGAAATTTTTCCGGAACGTTGGATCGGACGTAGAGGAGCAATCGAATGGCCAGCACGTTCGCCAGATCTCTCGCCATTAGATTTTTTTCTTTTGGGGTCACTTGAAATGTCAAGTGTACAAAAATCGTCCCCATAATCTTGAACAATTGGAAGAGAGAATAGTTCAAGAAGCCAATCGCATCACTCCAGAACAAATACAAAATTCAATTCAAGAAATTTTACTGACCGTTTACATTTTTGAAAATTGTAAATGGAGAGCATTTTGAACAATTATTGTAATCGCAACCTGAATAGACAGGTATCTTGATTTTTCTGTATTAGGACACTTTTTTAATTTTTTCACTGTTTTCTTGTGAATAAAAATAAACATCTTAATACTTCCTGAACGTAGTTTTTTATTTTGCATTCAGAAGTGTTAAAAAAATCTGGGCGTTCCGTTAAAAAAAAAAAAGTTGGACGTATTGCCGAGGAAGTGAAAAAAATATAAACTGTATTGCATAAATGCATTTATATTAACTATACCCCATACCAAATTTCAGAAATCATAATTTTCAAATAACAAAGTTATTCGACCGTTCCGGGACAAATAAATGAGGGTGTATTGGGAAAAACGCTTGGACACGTCGATTTGTATTTTCAAATGCGCATTCTTTCAAAAAAAAAAATTATACAGGGTGTGTCATGTGACAGTGGCCAATACCAAATTTCTTATTTTAAATGGAAACCCCTGCATATTTTTTATTTTTTGGGTTCTTCGGGAAATTCTAGACATAATTCATGTACAATGTCCCATACCTATCTTCAACTGTTTCGGAAATATTAAGTGTTTTCAGATTTATTACGAAAATTAACATTAAAAAAAGAAAATTATTTTATTTCACAAATTCGCTATATTACACTAAAAACCTAATAAGTAATACTGATTATTTCTTAATAATGTAAAAAAAGAAAAACAAAAAACATTAATGTCAATGTAGTAAATGTTCAAAATGCTCGCCGCGCACGTCTTGGCAAAATGCTAATCTGGTATAGAAATGTCTTCTAACATTACTCAACATCTCAGGCGTGACTGATCTAATCGCAAGCGTGATTCGTCTTTTTAAGTCATCTAAGTTGAGGGGTTTAGTTTTGTATACAAGACTTTTGACATATCCCTACAAAAAGTAGTCTAATGGCGTCAGATCAGGAGATCGTGCTGGCCATTCTATCGATCTGCGCCTCCCTATCCACCGATTTGGAAGAATTTGGTTCAGGTACTGACGGATATTGATTTGGAAATGGGGCGGTGCTCCATCTTGCTGAAACCATACTGTATTGGCAGGAACTTGTGGGTTTGCTGGATTAGGATATAAGTTTGCGAAAGTTGGCACGACATTATTTCGGAGCAGTTCTAAATATTTATCTCCATTCATGTTACCATCAATGAACGATGTGATTTCCAACAATTCCCGCCCAAACATTAACTTTTTCAGGATATTGCGCAGGTTCCTCTCTCATCCAGTGAGGATTCTCATTAGACCAATAGCGGCAATTTTGACGATTAACATGGCCGTGAAGTGTAAATGTGCTCTCATCAGAAAATAAAATATCTTCTAATTGGATCACATTGTTATCTAACATTGCCATCATCTGTTCACAAAAATACGTTCTCCTATCGAAATCGTCTTCCATGAGCTCCTGAGTTGGCATCATTTTATAGAGATGCATTTTACTTTCCTTTAATACTCGAAAAATTGATGTGTGGCTAACGTTGAACAGTGGGGCTGCTTTTCGACCAGAATTATGTGGGTTTTCTTGAAACTCAAGCATAATATCCAATTTCGTATCATCACTTACTGCATTGGTAGCTACTTTTTTAATATGTCTTACATGACCAAGCTCGCAAAACTGTTTTTCTATTTTGCTAATTGTTCATTGGGATACAGGCGGCAAGTTTGAAAATTTTTCGTGAAATAAGCGTCCGTGTGTTATCTCCATAACCAATGGTTATTTTGTGCATTTCTGTTAAATGAACCATTTTTTACAGTTAACGAAATTCAAACGACAATAGCACTGACACTGATCACTACTGTCATGCAGGTAGACAACATGTTGCTAAGGCTTTGAGTTTTTACGAAAATAAACAAAACGGTCTTTGTATTTCTTTAATTTCATATCAGTAAAAAGAAACGCAGCTATGGTTTTTGCTTACTTTATCAATATCAAGAGCTAAATGGGAAATAGATTTTTAGTGTAATGTAGCGAATTTGTGAAATAAAATAATTTTCTTTTTTTAATGTTAATTTTTGTAATAAATCTGAAAACACTTAATATTTCCGAAACAGTTGAAGAACCCAAAAAATAAATAATATGCAGAGGTTTCCATCTAAAATAAGAAAGTTGATATTGGCCACTATCACATGACACACCCTGTATGCGCATTCAAAATACAAATCGACGTGTCCAAGCGTTTTTCCCAATACACCCTCATTTATTTGTTATCGAATTTATTCCATTTGGCTGTTCCACACTGTATGTATTAAAAAAACATTTCTCCGACACCTGACGTGTTAACCGAGAGAAACAGGGGAATCACAGAGCGGTATTATACATACCTGCATGTGAGATGACATTTAAAAATTTTGCACTGTTTAATATACTGGCGAATTATTCATTTAATTAAATCTAGTCGAAATTATGAATTATGAACAAAGTTAATCGTCACTCGTCTAGACTACACGATTTAATTAGAGTAATACCAACGCTATAGGGCACGCAAAAAAAATGCGCGGGAAGCGTGAAATAAATTCTATTAACCCAATGTAAATATTTATTTTTTTCCTAGCTCGGGAAAAAGCTGTCGGCTTCGCCTGCAATTCCACCCCTCTCCAACCCACTAGAATCAAACCAAAAATAAAATTAAAAAACAAAACAGAGAGGAAGAGAGAACTACCGTGCCGCGATTTTTATTTTTATTTTCAGTTCCGTTTTTTTACAGCCACACCATACAATAAAGTGTTGTGTAGACGTCCCGAAAATTAGGGAAATAACGCATTATACGACCGAGCATCGACTGTAGAAAAGCCGGTGCAATGCAGGGCATAACGTGCACAAAACATGAACAATGTAACAGGCTATAGACTACCGCATATAGTGGCATTATTACAGGCGGTAGGGGGGCTACCTAGAGCATCATACCCGCATTCATTTTAATCTCGACTATTTTATAGAGCCGGGCTAGGTTTGAATTTATGTAACTTCGGATTGTTTTTATTCCGGTTGTACGCTAAAAGCCGCTGCTCCTTTCTTTTAACATTTATAAGCAGATTTAACGATTAAAAAAAGAGACCCCGATAAACTTTATTATTAGTTCCCGAACACATAAACGACAATTACTCGTTTACAACCACGTCCCTCAACTTCGAGTTAGTACATCATCTCTCTCGCTACAAACCTGGTAAGTAGAGACGAATCTAAAAAGTTATTTTATCGTCCGTAAATCCCGCCATTCGAAAACTTTAAAGCCTTATTTTACGACGAGCGTTTTGTACATCTAGAAGGCGACTTTAGCCGTTGATGGGGCCGAGGAGAATTCGCTAAAACGCTTGCGGATGGATTTTATATTGCTCTTTGTAAATTACCCCCCTCGTATTCTATAGACACCCGAACTTGCTGCACACCTTTCCGAAACGTCCTCTTGTTCCTTTTCAAGCTAGTGGAGAGAGAGAGAGAAAGAGAGAGGAGATTATAATTGTTTTTGGGTGAACGACGAATTTGTATTATATAAATATATACAAACTAACTCCTTCGGATTGTTCGCCTGAAGAAGTTCGAGACGGGGATGTTGTGTCGAAAGCTGTTGTTATCTTATTCAATTTCAACTTAGATTCGGATGATGATTTTCGAAGAAGGTAAAGGGAGGGATCGATTTAAATGTACAGGGTTTTGTCAAGAATTTAAACGAATCCTTTTTTGCATGTGAACAGTTCAAATTTAGACTCATTCCTCCATAAGACGTTGTTCCTCTCGTTAATAATTCATCGTAAGTCTATGGAGCACGGTTTTCTGCAGGCGGCTTTAAATCACTTCTTCATTTATTTTGAATTGTCTTGACTTTTCCTTTCACTTCCTCTGTTGCTTTTGAAGACATCGAAGCATTAGAAGCATCCTGCTCTGTAATAGATGTCGACACCACGTCTTGGACTTCAGCTGTGTAAGCAGACTCATCCACAGTTTTATCACCTGTACCACGATGTTCCCTGAGCAATTCTATTACACCGTCACCTAAAGTTCTTGCAGATACTAACGGAATCCGTTTCTAGTCCTACTGCGATGCGTTTCAAAATTTCTTCCGGGTTAATCGGGTGCAGACCAGTGCCTCTGAAGCCAGATTTTAAATTTTCGCCAATTCCGATCCACAACCTCTAAAGCAATAATTGTAGGAATCGTTCTTTTAGAAGGCTTCCCGGGTGTCTACCTTCCTTCTTTTACTGGTCCAAAATTTGCCGCCATTTCTTCTTCATTGGCGCAAAAACTGCCACATCGAAAGGCTGCATGAAATGAGGCGCATTTGCGTGGAATGGAGTCATGTAAATAGATTTATCTCTGCATGCTTGGATGAATTTTGGAGAAACTGGCTAACCAGATTGTCTCCAACTACAACGACCTTATCATCATCCTCTCATGTGGCTTCAATGTGTAGCAATAATATTTTGAACAACCACACTTTAAAAAGATTCATATCGAACCAACCACTCGAGCTACTGGGGTATTTGGTCCCAAAAAGACCCCTTTGGGTCCAGTTGCATAGATATTTAAGGCCTTTTAAACCATCGTAGAGGGTAGTAAGCCTCCATTTGCATTTCCGCAAACCATTAACCATTGTTTCTTGGAACCACAACCCTCTTAGCCCCAGGGTCATCCATAATGTTGGTTTCGTCATAGTTGTTTAAGTTTTGAGCCTTTATATCACGAAGACCATAGTCTATATTGTTAAAAAAAAAAATCGGGTCCTGGGGTGTTGTCCCTGAATGCACGAACCTGTTTACCTTGTTTATCAAGATATTTTTTTCACAACATCCCGAATATCCGGCTTAGTAAGCGGAAATCTCCAATGTGACACTATTCCGAGAGTCTCCGTGATCAAGCGCTCCTCTTCGGCAGTGAGGACTGTGGGGTGGCCAATTTTGCCGATATTCCTTCGAAGTAGCCTTCGAACTGGGGTAGTACGGGGTACTTTGTATATTTTGGCCGGTAGTTTCTTCGACATGCCAGATTTAACAGCGTCCATGGCAGCCAATAAATTGTCTTCATTGTAGTCTCCATTTTTCAGTTAGTATAGACCTATAACAAAAAATACCCTCAAACCCTCGCGTTGACCACATAGCCCCATTTTAAGTGTTTTAAGTGTTTACCTACTTTTGAGACACCCTGTATAGTTATACATATTTTTAGGTTATGCAGGACATAAATTGGGATAATTTTTCGTTATCTTTTTTTCTCTATTTTTACAAATATGGCAGATATTTATCAGATCTATCTATTTTTCTTCCCAAGACAACAAGTTGGCACGTTACTTAGTTCACAAAATTCGTCATAGAGAGGATTTTAATATCTTTGTTACAGACTCAACAGCTCGACATGGTTTTAAAACAAGAAAAATGACCGGAAAAACCTAACAAAACTTTGACAAGACTAATTTGTACTGGAAAAAAAATTCCTGGAGAAGATGATGCTAATATGGAGAGACACAGGGCATTGAATGGTTGTGATAAGACGTTGGACAACTAGCACAGTTTTTCAAAATTATTTCGAAAATGAGGTGCATTCAGAGCTAACGACGAGAAGAAATTCAGTTCTTTCTACCTATAAACAATGCTCCAAACCATTCTTCAACTCTTAAAGAGCCTTCGGAAAACATTAAAATCGTGTTTTTACCTCCAAATACAACAGCCATCTTATTACAGCTCAATGGGTAATAAAAACATTCAAGTCGTCTTATTCTTTTAACATTAAAAACTGAATTGATATTATTAAGTCTTCATGGCAACGGATTCCTAAGCAATGCCAAGCAAGAGATCGTAAATATGGTGCAAGAAGTAGGAGTGGGAGTAATTGCGAAGCTGAGGATGTAAAAAATTAGCTTGTTTCGCACAAACTAGAATTAAGTAATGAGGATTTATTTGAATTGGAAGAGCAACTGCAGCACCAGCGAGAGAAGATTAACAGAAACGAAAATGAACCTGTCATTAGCCAGTTAAGACTGATGATCTGAATACGGAAAGAAGTACCCTAACAGCAAGATAAATGCAAGTAATTTTGAGAGAAAAATTTTGTATAAAATGTATAAAAACGGCATTAAATTACTTTATCAATACAATCATAAAGTTGCATCATTTTCCAGTTGACCCCGTTTGTTGCTTAAGGGCTAAAAACAAACCGCACGATAGTACGAATAAAACTCCAACTAAAAGATAAGATTAAACACGCTCGGTGTACAACAAAAGGGTGAAAGAATAAATCGTTTTTTTTTCCCCCCCAGCTCCCAAAAACCCATTCCAACAATGCACACACGTATATAGATACAACTTCCGACACACACACGGATTGCGAAGCCAACAGCTCTTTTTTAAATTCCACCGGCTCAATAGCGTGCTTGAACCCGATATATATTGCGCTCTGTGTGTGCGTTCGGTAAAGAGAAATTCGGAACCTCCTCTGCGCTCGTAATTCGTAATGAAATAAATCGCACGAAACTAATACCAAACACAAAAGAAAATTGCGTTTACCCGAGCGTGTGCCAGCTTTTCACATCATCCATCCCCGATATTGTATATTTCGGGAATTTCAATTTTAATTTTTACCTAATTCTAAAATCATTCTTAATAATAATAATAATAATTTTTGTTTAGAGTTCCACGTTCACGTTCATCGATACGACCACCACCACCACCACCTAACACGCGTAATTTCCTTTAAAATTGGATGCCTGACGTGACTACAACCTGTTTATCAAATATTCCTCTTGAAGGCGAGAACCACCTCTTGCATGTAAATATCGTAGCTCGCGTAAAAATCGGAATTCTATATGAATTAAATTAAATTTAATTAAATAAAATTTGACGTTATCTAAGGATTTTATATAAACGCGTTAGCAGCGCCATCTCCTAGTTGGTAGCCGAAATAAAATCGATACCGAATCTAGGACTAGCAGATATCTATATATATAGTGGTGCTAGTGTTGGAATTCGTTACGAGATGGCGCTACATGCATGTAAATTTCTATTATTTCTACGAGTAGTGTAATCTAGCGGTGAAACCTCGAAACTTTTCGGTTTTAACCAGTTATTATAAGGAGCGGTAGATGACGCCACATCTGACAAGTAAAAATCCGTATTTCTCCTGCATATTCTATTGGAAGCGTCGGCTTATTTTAATTGTACTGCATTAATTAACCGCGACGCGATAAATTTGCGCAATTTGTTTAATTGAAACCGACTAATTTAGATTTAATCATTGGGAGAGGGTATCTATCGTGTGTGTGACGTTTGTTTAACGAGTGTTTCCATCCAAATTCGATATTGTCTATTATACTTAATACTGTGCATATTGTACACACAATAGAGAGAGAGAGAGAGAGAGAGAGGTTTATTTCAATTCTATTTTGTTGTTTGAAGATAACTATACGGGTGCTAAATTGCATGCAAATAGAATTGTACGATTTTAAATAATAATTATTAGATACACAAAATAAAATAAATAGCAACAATATTGAGTTTAATTTAATCGTTTATAGATAGGTTTCGAATTGAATAAAGATTTGTCTGTCGAAGCTTGAATAGATCGAATCAACTTGGAATTGTTATGGACTTAACAAAAAAAGGTATAGAGTTGTCTAGAGTTATAAATTCATCAGCAAGCTTTGCTGATGTTTTCGATGGCATATTTTCAAGTAAAATTTGGTTTAATAATATTGAAACTCGAGTTCGTTCTAGTCAAATAATTTCCGGTAAGCTGTAACCACAATTTTGGCTTAGAATCTTAGAAGAATAAAAGATATTTTCTTGGGATTGAAGCATATTAATGAACGATCAAGTACTATGGTCTTATGAGTCGCGTCCTTAAAGATTACAAAAACTATTGATAAATGAAAGTTACTGTAGCAATAATCATGACGTTATCGAGGTAATGACATATTTGAAATTTCAAAATTATAAGAGGAGCTGGTACAAAAAAGACTTTAAAGTCAGCTGCAATATAAATCTTATCTTTTAGATTATTTTTCCAAATTAGAAACATATCAGTAACTCGGTAACAAGCTAGTACTTCCTACTATAATTTCCTTTTATCGTATATTTTTGTTAACTTTCAGGAAATCTTCGAATCATCGAAATTTCAAAAGAATTTACCATTACCGCGTACGGAGGAACTTTTCATTTCAATCGCAACATTTCATTGTTCAATATATTCCAATTACGATGGTTTTTAGCCCGCTTTAGTCTTTTTTGGTCGATAGTATTGATATTTTGACAATTTTCATCACAGAACGGATATGAAAAGCAACGTTTTCACTCGGTTTCTTCACAAGGGGGCTCCTGTTGGCCAACGTTATTCGACCTCAGCAGAACGACCAGGATTGATTTAACAATGAAGCTGGGTAGTACGTTTTTGTCGCATCAAAATTGTCTTTCTGTGCAACTGCTTATTATAATGTTTCCAAACAAAAAGAGATTACCAACAATAATTTAAATGTATTTTCAACTCTTCCGTCTAATAGAGTGTTCACTCGAGTGTTTCTATGCTAGTGGATCCATCTTCAATTCAGGTGAAACTTATCGATTCTAATAGCAGAATCGTGTCGAGCAACTTGGCACCAAGGGATCTCTGGATCGTAGTTTACCAATTTCAATGTCAACGGATTGGTATGTCCCTGGACTCTGTCGAAGGTCTTGGTGACGGTTCTAACGATGAATTCCTCCTATATGGTTATTTCAATGCGGGTGTCTCGGTGAATTGTGACATTCCTAATGTACCAAATGGTATCGAGAACCATCCTGAGTACCTCGGGGGTGTGATGACAGATTTGTAAACCTTGATCTTGCTGGATCTAGAATTAGGTACTACTTCATTTGTTCATCATGATGAAGAATGCGTCACACAACTGATTAATAGCGACCTCTTGCGGATACCAAGAATTTCGTCGCCGTGACAGTTCCAATTGGGATATACAGCCTCACACCCTCTGAGCTATAACATTGCTGCAGTTTTATTGTTTCAAATTTGATAGCAATTAAAAAAAAATAAATTAATCGCGAGATATTTTCTTATTTCCTCGATTAAGTCCATCTGCATAACTAACTAACTCCCTAAGTATATTAAAGATTTTAAATATACGCCCATCTTATGTTCGAAAAGGGGGTTCGGCAGAGGGAAACAGCCGTAAGATACCGCCGCTAATAACTCGGTAGTTCCCCCTGTTTCCGCATTAAGTGCAACCGTCCCTCACCCTCCCCCACCCCTCGAACTCGCTAATATACGTTCTGTAACCGCCACCCTTCACGGCCTACACTCGGAATTCCCGAGATAACGAAATAATTAGTTAAACTGCGGCTGTGTCAACAGAAGAAGATGCTTCCATCTGGGCGGAGACGGTGGAATTAGCGGAAATTGTACTGAAATGTGACGATACAGGAACATATTTGCACTTCTATGTTTAAATTCGGTAGTGCGATGAGAGATAATGGTAAACAGCTGGATAAGAAGTTTTAAGGATACAGTCAGATTAAGCATTTTTAAGATTAGGTTAGAAAGGGAGGAATGTGGGAGTCATTTTCAGATTATTAATGAGTGAAGAGAGGCCTGCGCGAAGCTGGCTGGAGTAATCAATTTTATTTGATTGACAAATAATACGGGGAATATCTGCGGAGATAATAGATAATTAGGATGAGATTAATTGCGCGAAAATGAAGCGAAACCGAAGCCTCCTCTATCATTGACATGTTTCACGTGAATTTAGGGAATAAAATATAATTTCACTATCAATTTTATTTAACCGGATTAAACTAGATTAGGATTTTAATAAGGGACGAGTTAAAATTAATCTTTTTCGAGTTTAATTTATAACGTCGACTTCAATTAATTATATCTCCTAATTTAAGCGGACTTGAAACGTTTTAAACGCAAGAGGAGGGGGAAAAAAACAACAAAGAAACCGGGGTGTATTCGCTTAAAATTTATTACGACTCCTTTTGTTTTCGATTTATATATATGTAGATGTATCTCTACTAACAATAAGAGTAGCTACTCATCTGTTTAACCGGCTTAAAATATAGAAAACGGCATAAGGGAAGAAATCGAGGAAGGTATGTAGAGCCCACGAAACAAAGGAAACTACTTTGTTAAAAAGATTTAGGTTAGAGGATCAGCAATTATTTACTTCTGGGAGGCGAAAAAATATATACGACTGTGACCTGATCGTATTTCAAATAGGGCGGACAGCTACCGGATAGGGTAGGGTCCTGGACCGCTGTAGTTACACGTTGAATAAATCTTTCAGTCTTTGAAAGTGCTACTACAACGCCCTCCCGTGATATATTGTTATGTTATATCGTAATATTAATTCTTAAAACGTAGTAAGCGATTATAATCGATTTTAAAATCGTCATTTTGTTTTTCGGTGGCGCAGTCGATAGGATCGAAAATGAAAATAAATGCATTCAAGTTTATCGAAGCGGGAAGTTTATTTAATTGAATCTATTGAGTTCTATATATTTGTAAAAATTGAATTTGTTGAAATCGTATGCGCCTTTTTTAGGGTGAATATTTTCGAAATTTCACGCTTAGCTAATTGTGATGTCGATAGTTGTTTTAATATGCGGTACGTTGCACGTTTTTGTTTTGTTTTTTTTTTTAGTTAGTCGGTGATGGTTTAGAAAGCTTTTCCGTGTCATATTACAGAAAAGTTGGGCAATGGTGTAACTGTGAGTACCTTCATCATATTGATCATTTAAGATAATTAATTCGAACTCCGTCCTTCAGTGTAATATTTTAATCGTTTAGTTTAGAGCAAGAGTTTTCGACCTTTTTTAGTGCAAGTTAAATCAATGCGATTTTTGACATTGTTTGTGAGTGTGACTGCCTTCCAGATGTGCGTCTGTAACTCTCGACCTTGTTTTAGACTTCACATTCTTCATGCTCCCAAACCAAGACATTTTCTGACCATGGTTTCGGATTTCAGGACTTTTGATCGATATAGTTTGCATAAAAATCAAGAAGACCCATATCGAACTTATCTTTCAGTTCCGAATTACACTGCAACTTGATAAGCTCCATCTGATAATTTTCTAGCACTAATAATTTTCTTCAACTCATTTTACAATGTCAAGTAAGTTGTGGATAAGATTTTCTTTTCCTTGTAGTTTGGTGTTCGTCCGGGGTCACTAAATTGAGTCGCTTTGGAGGCGATTTCCTTCTGCCGCTAACTCTTCGATTCTTCTGGAGCCAGCACCATCGGACAAACCAACTTTAGAAAAAAATTGTTTTGAGATGGGCACAAGACTTCAGTGGCGGCCTCCGTAAATTAAGCATTAGTAAAAGGTTTTGATTTCAAAGCTATTTTTCGGATATAATGTGGCTAACCTTTACGTTTACTTCAATGTTCTGCTTTGAACGGGTCGATGGCCGCAGTGGTTAGGCGGCTGACTATCGTTGTGAGAGGGTTCAATTCTCTGGAGGGACGGTGACATTTTTTCAGAGAGTTTAATCCCGGATCGACTTACCATTCGCTGTTGGGAGCAAAGTGATTAACAGCGCGGCATCATAAAAGGCGATATGATGCTGTCACAAAGCCATGCGGGCATGCGGGCCTGTTTCACCGCGACCTTTACAGGTCTATTGTGATCCCCTTTACCTTAGAGAACGCTCTCTAGTTTCGCCTTCTTAATCAGACTTATCATTTTTGAGAGCGGCTCTTTTGTGTAGCCGTTGGCTCTGGGGTTCTCTACCCCCATTACTAGAAACCTTGTCCTCGCTAGGCCGTCACAGTGGCACAAAACATGAAGATATGCCTATTCAGTCTGCAGTGACCGATCATCAGACTTACTATCATTTTGACAGTCTTCCTGCCTTTACTCAGTAGATCTTCAGTAAACTTAGCCAGAACTCCTTAGCCTCTCTTTGTCCTGGCGATCTTTCCCACCATTCCTTGGACTTGTTTTGTGACCATTCGTAGATGGACCTCTTAATTTGTGATTTGGTAGTGCCGCAGGAAGGGGCCGCTCCTATGAAGGGCCGTGACGAGCCTCGTCTGGCCAGCTCATCGGCAGCCTCGTTTCCCTTCACTCCCATGTGGCTGGGGACCCAGGCCAAAGTGATTTTCCTTAGGGTGCCCGCCTCATTTAGGGCTCTTACGCAGTCCCAAACCAGCTTTGAATCAGCACTTGCGGAACTAATAGCTTTAAGTGCTGCTTGGCTGTCAGAGTAAATAGCGACGCTTTTTCCTGGTTCGGCCCAACTGTTTACTTCTCTGACACAGTGGTGAATCGCCGCAACCTCAGCCTGGAAAATTGTCGAGTCCTTGCTGAAGCTCAATGAAAGGGCCTTGCACGGCTTCTTTCTATGCAGTGATAGCCAGACAAGTAATACAGCTGTCCATTGAATGCCTCAAACTTTCTGGCATGCTTTTTGTATCGTAATGTCTTTTTTAAATTGTATTCTTGCAAGGCTGAAAGTGATTGTTGACACACCAAACAGACGGGTTTTTGATTAACACTAACGAACAAGTTAATTTTGTTTCGAAAAATGCTTTTCTCTTCACTAACTTTTCGTTTTTTCTTTTACCCGAAATAGAAGCCATTTTTAATGTCAAGGTAGCAGAAACGAGTTTAATCCTTCCTAATAATACACGCGTCAAACCACACTATACTCAACTCACTATAATCATTTATCGCACAGGTAGCACTTCATTACTAGTTTGCACTCTTTCACTTACATCGCTTCGTTCGCTTTTGGAATTAGAACTGGTCTAAGGGTTGGGTCAAATTAGCGCCATTTACTATTGTTGCATACTCACTTATCTTGACCGGTAAGTAAACGCGAACAGTCGGTAAGTAGGAGCAACTACTACACCAACAGTCATTTATTGACAATTTCCACGTTTCTTTGGTGCATCTACATTTATGATTGTGTGAACATTTTACTAATTTCTTGTTTTGCATTGTCTTTAAGTTTTATATATTTTCGGATAGTTTTCATATCATTTTATAAACTTTAAACACAGGTATACTGGTCGGCCATATTGGTACTACACTTACGTCAAACACATAGATTATAATGTACATTAATTGTAGTTATAGTGTAAATATTAGAAGACATTATGGTTTCTTGTGCTCTATGTAGTTGTAGCACTAGAAACAGCGTTGACAAGAAGAATTCGTCTAGAATAAGATTTCATGGGTGTACTCAATAGACATGGCACGCCATCTCGTAGCCTTATGAAGACCGTTGCAGAGGTTTATAAAAGAAGAAAAAGTCAACGTTGATTTTTCCTAGTTATAAAGGGCGTACATGAATTCCGTCCCAATAGAACCGCTAATTTGTTGAGGCCAATCACGTATCAACTCAATTTTGGATACCTTCAACTGAAATGAAGAATTTCAAGACATTCTGCATTGATTGAAACGAGTGCTAGTCAGAAGGGACAACATCTGGGTGGGGTCAGACTTCCCAATTATTTTCCGAACAAGTTTTATCAGGTTGCACAATGTGCATGATGCAAAATCAATTACTCATGTTTGGTTGCCAATTCCACCCGTTTTAGCAGATCATAATACACTACACCCATCAGATCCTATCAAATACTATGGATATAGAATTGATGTGCCTCGTATATTGGATCAATTTTTCATCCTCGAATAATGATACGATGCAGAAAACATATCCCTTTGTATCGTTGAAGCAGCATTTCAGCCTTTCGATGTCTCTTGGTTTCAGTTCGTATAGAATTCAATCTCCTATTTCCTGGATCGTACCCATGTTCTCTAGACGCAATGAAATAGCTTGTCGAAGCGCTCCCAAAGATCCAGCAAGCTCCTTTTAAGTTTGACATGGATCTTCGTCCAATTCAGTCGTCTTCAAACGTTGCTGGCTTTCACGCTTCTTCGTTGCTCGTATCAAAATCACCACTTTTGAACCGTCTAAACCAACATCCACAAACGAAAACTGTTTCATATGCGGCAAGATTGCATAATTGCCGACTTGTGCGTTAGATCTTTGTCTTGCACCGGATGGACTCATCAACAATTACTTGACAAGATAATTATTTTTAAATTCCTCATTTTAAAAAAAGAGGAAACAACAATATATTACATAAGGTTCCTACTTTAAAGCGCCGCCGCCGCTCAGTAACGAATTATCGTTACCGAAAAATAATTGTCGGTTTGTTAGGTTGCAACTTTCCGGGAATACGAACTTCAAAGAAAAATGAGAGAAGTTAGGAGGTTACCCAACACACCGCGGTGCACGGTAAAAGGAATTAATTAAACGCGCCCTATTCCACCTATCTTTACACGTTTTGCGGTCCATTTACCTTCACGAAACGATGAAATTATATCAGAGAACAAAACTTAATTTTCATTCTTGATTATATACATATTTACACGAAAAAAAAATCGAAACTAGGAAGAACCCTTCAACAGAAACATACACGATGCATTACCAAACCCATCATCACCTTTCCCCAAGCGGCTACGTCGAGGAAAAGGCAAAAGAAAAAACGTCTTTCCGGTCTTAACGATCGCAAGGAACCTGTAAACCAGTTTCCACCTAGCATCTTTACGATCACAGAGGGGTAACAATCCCTCCCTATTCCACGTCTATGTATGCGCGCGGGAAAACTATAAAGACGACCTGCCTTTTCGTTCCCGCGTCCATCCCCCCGCCGGTCACCCTCCGAAGTATACACGCACGACCGTCTACCGAAATGAACCTTGTTCCGGAAAAGTCCATCGGGAAGAATTTCAAAAAGCCCTCGACGACGTACCGCGTCCCCAGAAACATTTCGTCTCCCCCTTTTTCGCCCATCATCCGGAACAACGCGAAGAAACGATACTCGTTAGTGTGCCGGCGATGCCGATGTCGTCCTCGTCTTCAGTTTATGTCTGAAGCGTGTACACTCTCGCTATATAGCGATGTATCCTTACAGGCATAAGGGTTTTCGGACTGGTGGTGTAAGAAAAAAAGCGAAAGAAAATGCGAAAAGTGGCTCTCGTCGCAGTCGGAGGGAAATTGAACGGATGCGCGATTCGTACTTACCGGCGTAGAAACATTTAACGGCCCAACTTTTGGATATTCGCTAATGGTACAGTTGGTATAAATCATTCTAAGGGTGGTCGCCACAAGAGGAAAGAGATAAAAGGATGATAAGGGGGAGGTAATACAATGCGAATGTTGCAACAAAGCTGGAAACTATTATTGTCACTCCCTATATTAAAAACTAACAATTAGGGGAGGGTGGGGGAATCACGGTTGTTTAACACAATCCGGTCATTAAACGCACAAATGTGAAAATATTTTAGGCTGCATGAGCAAGCAATATAAAGTCATAATTAGATATCAATCATATTGTGTACGGTTTGAATTGAATATCTTCTAATGAAGAAAAAAGATCGTGTAATGGTGGTCATAGAGGAGGGTAATGACAGTCATGGTCCCAAAATAATAATTTAATTTTTTGTCAGCTTAGAACTTGCAATTAATTGAATTTAATTTTGCCATCAACTTGTCAACTTGAGACAACAATATCATCTTCTTCTATTCCTGTAATTTCAACTACAAATTCTTTCTTCGTCTTGTCATTTGAAACAATTACAAGAACAAAATCTTCTTTCTCCAGCCCTGATTGATTGTTTAGTGTGAAGCAGGAATTCTGGGAAGGCTGATGGTCACTTAGCCTTCAGCCATTAGAAGAGTCTTCACAGAGGTTCTTTAAGTCAACATCAGTAGTAAGGCAAAGTCACCATCAGACCAGTCAGTCGACGTGAACACGCTGTATAAGCTGTAGTTTTGACAGCTAAAACCTGTCAAACTGTCATAATTATGACAATTTGCTGGTGTTACAGCTGTCAAAACTACAGCTTATACAGCGTGTCCACGTCGACTGACTGGTCTGATGGTGACTTTGCCTTACTACTAACATCTGATTCTGAAGAGGATTTCTCATTATCTAAACGCTTCTTTTTACCAAAATCATTCTTAGATTTAAGTTTGACGTTTTCAGATAATTGCTAAATTTTCTTCAAATGCACACTTTTTAGATGAATCTGTTAATATTTTCGAATGTTACTTCTTTGAGGATATTCTCGAAATTATACTGCTAGGTCCTGGAATAGGTGAAAGATCCACAAAACAGATCGAAGATGTTTTCCTGATCAATCACAGTGTTCTTTCTAGTCAGCTGTTCTCGCTCAATTAAATATTCGACCCGGAAGTTTCTCATCTTCGTTTGTAGCTTGGGAGAGATGATTGCCCCTCAATCAAATTTCCTTTATTTTCAACCTCTAAAGCGAAATCTTCAGCAGAGGATATATTAGGATTAAGTGGGTAGGTGAGAGGCTGGTACAATGGCCACGTTTAAAGCATATTCAAGATAACAATAAAAATTAAACAACGTTAAAGGGATTGTTAACTAATTCTTGTTCTTCTCGAACAACGTTTGGCAGATCTCTTAAAATCATCATCGTTAAAAATATCATCGTTGAATAGAAAGAGGCCAGTAGCTTGAAATGCTGATACCACATTTTTGGGACAGGAAACAAGTGGATATATATGGTTATCCTCTTTCCTGGATTCTTCAATAACCATTTTTTGACATTCATGGGAATAATATTTCCTCAGATGACTAAATACAGCTTTTTCGAGCGATAGTGGTCCCTGAAATCATGAGGGAACTCTCTTGAATGTCTCAGGGTGCTTTAAGAACCGGCTGTAGGTAGGTGTGGTGCTCGTAATGGCTTCGTAATTCGTACAGCTTGTCAAGATTACAGCTACAGCTGTGTTCAGACCTGATTTGTTTCAACAGTTTCTTATTTCTTGTCCATTACGTAGATCTTTTACTAATTTTGCTAGACATAGATGCTTTTGCTGATCATAGATTCTAATGCTTTCTATCCATACTTCAATCATTTTCTTCTTGCTTCTTCCTTGATTTTCGTCGTAGTACATTTCAGAGATATTTGATGATGGTTAAATGCTTGATAGTTGGAATTTGATAGCCTCCAACAATTGAACCACCCCTTTCGTGAACACTCTTGGTACTGTCGTTCTGGACTTATCTTCAAGGGTGTTTGAGTTGTCTGTGGTGAAGGCTTCGCCCTATCTTCCCTTTCCCTCACCCCTTACGTGGTGAGGATTAACAGTTCGGGTATCCTTTATCAGATCTATCTATCAGATCTCTTGGTTTTTCTCAGTTTATACTAGGTGTGCATTATCTCTATTTCTTTGGTTTGTCTTCCTTGAGGAGGATTTGTTATCCCTGTCCAATTAGGTGTCTTTTGAAGGCGATTGCTAGTATGTGGCAGCAGTGTTAACAAAATTAATAGACGCTATGCTCTCATGGTTGCCCATTATTTTAAGCGGTTCATAAAATACCACATCCAGAGGTTGTTGGAGGAAGTGAAAGAATTATGCTATGATTATCCACCACAAGAAGAGCTGGATCTTCTTTGCTTGGACTCACATGTTTAATAAACCAAGTCCAGCCATTTATGTATTGGCCCATTTACCTCAAGCGCACAGGAGTCATTCTCTGGCGAGAATAGATCTCTTTCCCCGGATGTTGCACAATCAAGTCTTTTCTCTCCCTTTGCTCCTAAGATTTTTGCTTGATTCATAGACAGTAGTAAAACGAGTTTCGCCCATAAGCTTCTCTAAATTATCATGAAATAGTTTTACTTCCTTTGAAATCGTTTTAACCTATTAAGGCTTATGGCTTCAGGTTTTCTCACGGATACCGAATTGTTTCTATCCAAAAAGTCGTTTTCGGAGAGAGCAGTTTCCCTAGTTGCAAGGGAGTTAGCCCATAGTACATATTTGCTAATGTCTTGAGATGAGCAGGTATTGCAGCTTATTGAGTTGCGGAGAAAACAGACCTTCTTCTCATTCTAGGACCACCTTCTCCTAACTTCTTAAACCTCTGCTGAAATGTGTTAAGAAGGATTCCATACTTTTTGACTGGTTTTCTTTGGCCCACGCCATTTTTACATCCCTTGCTGTATTTGACAGATCTTCTGCAGTCCATTGCGCTTTGCCAGTTTTTCTTTTCCAAATTCTGAGCATATGAAAGATACATTGAAAAATTAGCTTTGGTAATCGTTGGGTAATCACGGTCAGGTGACCGCCATTGCCCAATATCGTACTAACACAGCACACTACAATAATGAGATGACCAAAAATATGTTTTCAAAACCAAACCAGAAACCAATCGATATTCTACATGAGCATAAATTTTTACCAAAATAAAATAATAAACAAACGAATTCATTCCAGAAAATTGCTCACTATAAATCCTAATTAGTTTATAATTCTCAACAATCACGACTCGTAATTACATAAAACGTCCTGCTATCCTGACTTGTGCACTTTAATTCCACATCTCTCTACATGCTCGCCCTAAAATGCTCAGCGTTATGCCAACCTTACGCAAGCTTAATCCACTATTTTAGTTACGAGTTCTTTTTAACGTACATGCACGCGACATATAAATCTTCAATTAGTGCTTCACTAATTAAAACTTTAGACGCGGCTTCGTCTCGCATTCCAACCAGTATAGAAACTGTAGCTCGTTGTTATCACTGCGCGAAAGCTCTTCCATCATCTTCCGTTTCCCGTAATTCTGCCTGTGAAGCTTTCCGAGACATGTAAACTGCGAATGGGGGGGAACCACCGCTTGACAATCCTGCCATATTTCGTATGAATCGCGGAAAGTTACTAATTTAATAGTTATCATAATCTAAGTCTAACCTAGTTGTGTTCTCGTGCAAGCAGATAACGTTGGAGAGGTACTGTTAGAAATGAGGTATTGTTGAAGGTAAAGTGAGCACGCCATCTGTAGTTAATAAGTGGAAAAGTTTGCGTTAAAGAGTGAATAAACGTTTGCATGGCTCTTATTATTTTTTTTTTCACTGGGCTTCACAATGCAATAAAAACAATTCAGTATCTATTAAAAAAAATGTTATTTATTGTCCCAAGGTACAGCCACCTGGTATACCATGAGACGAACTTAAGTCTGCCTTGGGACACAATGAAAACCTGCTCATTCAACACTATAACTGGAGAAATCTATCGGAATTTTAAATTCCTTATTGGTCTTCTGCCTTCCCCATGATGTATAAGGTGGTGGCAATTTCGTGACCACTTCTGAAATTGAAATTTCGTTAATATGTTGATCTTGCGAATTTGTAATTAGGCTTTTTCTTTAGGTAGGTACTGAAGATTTATCCTTAACTATGGAATTTCAATAATCTTTGCCACCTACAATTTAAAATATTTTTTCGAAGACAACTTGACCAAAATAAAATCTCCCTATTCAACATCTTGCAAACTATCATCGGACAGAACGAGTTCTTCATCTTCTAACTTCCATGACTTTCCTTTTAACGCTTTAGTCTCACTTATTACAGCTTGTTCCTCTATTTCATGCTTTTCGGGCATGTCTATTAAAATTCTACAACGACCGGGATTTCTACCTCTACGTTTACCATCTTTCCTTGTGCTTGTGCCTTTGGAAACAGCCGAATCAACTCTGGAGTTAGATGAGTTTGTGCTGACGATGATGTACTCGTTATGGAATGATTACACACAAATTAGGTTAAAAACTCATGGTCTTCAAATATATTCTTATTGAAAGGAAAAATTTCACAAATTCTAAACCCCGATAGTCTATTTTCTGCTGAAAATGCTTTGGGATAAACTTTAAATTTGATCGCATCTTTCGGCTCACTCCCCTAAAATGTGCCAATAGGCTAGAAAATGTGATTAGCAAAGTTACAGCTCAATCTGATAATATTAAAAGGTAACCCATTGATGTTAAAGTTCCTAGTTTTTCCTCCTTAAAATCAAAACCATCCGTTCTAGGAATACAGCTCGAGTGTTATTTGATAGTAAATTTCATTCTTATTAATTTTTAATTTAGTAATTTTTTTGCCAAAACTGGTAGATTTAGTGGCATTTATCATTTATCTTTGATTGCTGCGATCACTGTTCTTTACCTGTTGCATTAGTTTTTTAAACAACGAAATAATTTTTGTTTCCAATCTGTTTTTATCGTTCTAGCAATCAGACATGTTTAACAAAACTAAGAAGTAATTGTGAAACATTTATCTATAAATTATCCATTAAGATCCACCGCTCCTCCACCAGAAATTCTTCGAAAATTCCAGACTGGGTGGTCTAAGCTAGACAAAAATAAATACAAAACCAGTGGCGTAGCCAGAATTTTGGTTTGGGAGGGGCCCAAAAGGGTTGAAGAACTAAAGTAAAACGAAGTAAATAATAAAATTAATCAAATTAAACGCAACCTGAACAATTTGAAATAGCTGACTTTGCGATTTCTACAAAAAAGTTGTCGCAATTTTGTGTTAGAAGTCGCTCAAATTGCGATAAATCGCCCAACCTGGCAACTCTGTGAGATCTATTTAGATTTATCGTTTCTACCGAAAAAAAATTATTTTAATATTTTTCAATAAAATTCGAATTATGGATACAGTACAATTTCGGAGGGGGCCCGGGCCCCTCGGACCCTCCCCCTGGCTACGCCACTGTACAAAACAATTATAGAAGATAAAAATTTTAGAAATAAAACATGTAATCCGGAACTAATTTCAAATTATCTTTTTGAATAATAAAAAAATTCGCCAGCTCAGGGATGATTATAAAGAATTTATCCAACTTTGCCTAATTTATTTAGGAGGTCTACCATCGGAAAAAAAAGTTTTGGTGTACTTGGAGCTATTCATCATGCCAGATGGATGGCAAAAGCCTCACGGATCAAGTTACATTAACTGATTTAGAGAGAAAGGCTGCTCTTCGGTTCTCGGGTTCTCTGTCGTGTAGAAAGGTTGTGGTACTTGACGTTTCTTCAGAAGTGAATTAGGATTTTTCGTCCTTTCCTATATCACTTCACTTCTGAAGAAGATCACGATAAGATGATCGAAACGTCAAGTACCACAACCTTTCTACACGGCAGAGAACCCGAGAACCGAAGAGCAGCCATCAACAGCGGCCGCGAAAGCCTGAAGACAACATTAAGTTGCCTTTTCATTTTTCGATTATACTTTGGACAAAAATGTGAAAATAAGCATGGTTAGAAAATTATATGAGCCGAAGAAGAAAACGATAAAGTTAGTTCTGATAACAGGGATCTAAAAGCAGAACCAAATTTCCAATAAGTTGACAAAGAAATTGATTATTTTATTTCTTCTCGAACTCTAAATTTCAGTCTAAAATCTATATATAGTGTCCCAATGTACACACTTCTCCCCTACTTGGGAATTGACAACTTTATTCCAATAATTTTGACAGCGCACAGGTAAAATTAAGAGAACACAAACTGTTTTGAAGAACTTGTTAAATTAAATGTACCTACTTTGATTTAAATAAATAAACAGAAAGCATTAAGAAAAGGGAACTAATTTGTGAATAAGATTTTAAAAGAACACTAACTACCAAAACATAATACGACGTCATTGTCACGCTTGACAGATAGAGGGAGATTGTAAAGTCGCAGTTGGCACTGGCTGGTGCGCATTTCCGTGCTACAAAAGGTGACTGATTACAAGGAAAACTTTTCTAATTAATGGGGCCAACGCTACGTATATATATATGTATATATATAGAGAAAGAGGGAGATAGAGCTGTCGTCCTTTTCCTCCTCGCCTACCTAAGCTGAATTCGGAATTAATTCCCGAAGAGAGAACGTCAGTAGCTTTAAATAGTAGGGACCATCCTTATCGGCCATGTCGCAATCTTAGCTCTAGCTGTCGACGCCTTTCCTAGAGAGAACAATTGCGATGGCGCTTTTTCCTTTTGTTTTGTGTTCGTTTTTAGTTATTCCCTTTTCCAGTTGGGTTTCGCGATGTCTTCGGAATACTTTAAATAGTTTCCCCGCCCGTTAATGTCTAATTTTATCTCCGGGATTTCCAGGGTAATTTCGGATTGAGTTAACGGAACTATTTTTTTGTTTCACCAAGGACGTTTATGCTATTTTTTTTCTTCGAAACAAATTTCTATTTATAACATATTGTGTACTTACTTACGTAAGTGAAAGTTTAAAACGAGCAACGAACAGTGTTAAAAACATCTATTAGGCGTTGCAATTTTGTGTGATTATGCTGCATTTATTTACAGGAACTGTGTGTATCATTTAGAATGCTACGTAACCGACTTACCTTGACTTTATTTAGAAAACAAATTGTGTCGTAAATGCAATCACTATGCAATATATACGAGGGCAAATTTTAAATATATAATTGGCTGTGCCTTGCAGTTCATCTAAAATCCACATCAGACTAAAATAGAATTAAACTGAGGTATTTGTTGTTGTTGTTTTTTAGTGAATCATCTAGATTACAGCCAATCATTTCTCCTCAATTTCTCCAATTTTGCATTAGCGTTAGTTCGTATTATCTTTACGAAAAAAATACTACAAAAATTTTGAAAAAATGTGTATTTAAATGCACATCATACATACAATCCTAACAATTCTTCTACAAAATATCACCTAATAGGAGCAGTTCCAACATGAACGCATTTTTTGGCTTTCTGCAGCCATTAATTAATCCAAACGAGATATAAATTAGATTGAGACTGACCTCTTGAGACTCTCATAGACGTCAACCTCTCTAAACGGTTGATAGACCCTCACGAGGGTATGCAGTGTCAGCGGAACTATGCCATTAGAGCACCCACCCGGACAGAATCCGAGTGTCAACACAAAAAGAGAATCTGACGAATACAAGAGGTGTAGAGGTACAGCTCGCACTAAAGTATACCTCGTTCATATCAGGTAGATCCTATTGTTAAATTGGAAAAAAAATCTACTAGAATCTATCGATTTGCCTGGAAAATTATGTTATTGAAAATGAAACTCAGCGTTAGCTAACTTCGTTGCAATAAAGTTAAAATCGATAGATTCTACTATTACATCTAAGAAAATAGTTTAAAATTAAGATGTATTTGCATAGGATGCTGACAATTTGTCGCAAGCTCGAATCTTCTGTAGCGATTCATCTATTGAAGCATCAACAGCAAGAACGTAGACGAAACAAACGTAGCTGTCATCCAGGACAAAATATCTGGTCGTTTGCAACACGGTAGTAGATATCCAAAAAAAACGATTAGTACCACTTAATTAACATTCCGACTAGTAGTCAACACAAAACGACTTACCAAACCATCAGCCAAAAGACAAATATCTCCTTAAGTAGCTTAACATTCATATCAAGACGAGGACCAACATTCAAAGCAATACCCAAACCTTCGATATCAACCGACCTACCAAACCATCAACAATAAGAACAGTTCTAATATGAACGCTTTTTTTGGCATTCTGGGGTCATTAATTAGCCCAAACGGGATATAAATTAGATTGAGACTGTCCTATTTGAGACTCTCACGGACGTCAAACCTCTCTAATAGATTGCTAGACCCTCACGAGGGTATGTGGCGTCAGCGGAACTATGCCATTAGAGCACCCACCCGGACAGAATCCGAGTGTCAAAACAAAGAGAGAGAATCTGACGAACACGAGAGCTGTAGAGGCACAACTCGCACTAACGTACATCTCGTTGCATCAAAGCAAAATTTGAGTTCGAACTAGCGCTCGTATTAGGTAGTTCCTTCATTTAACGCAAAACCCAAACCTCCTATAGGAACCGACCTACCAAACCATCAACAGTAAGACAAATATCTTTTTAAGTAGCTTAACACTTTTCTCAAGACGTGGACCAACATTCAACGCAGTATCCAAACGATCAATAGTAAGTCAAATATCTCCTTAAGTAGCTCAACACTTATCTCAAGAGGTCGACCAACATTCAACCCAATATCCAAACCTTTGATATCAACCGACCTACCAAACCGGCAACAGTAAGACAAAGATCTTCTTGAGTAATTTAACATTTATCTCAAGACGTGGACCAACATTCAACGCAATACCCAAACCTTCGACATGAACCGATCAACAATAAGAACAGTTCTAATATGAACGCTTTTTTTGGCATTTTTCAGCCATTAATTAATCTAAACGGGATATAAATTCGATTGAGACTGTCCCCTTTGAGACTGTCACGGACGTCAAACCTCTCTAATCGATTGCTAGACCCTCACGAAGGTATGTGGCGTCAGGGGAACTATGCCATTAGAGCACCCACCCGGACAGAATCCAAGTGTCAAAACAAAGAGAGAGAATCTGACGAACACAAGAGCTGTAGAGGGACAACTCGCACTAACGTACATCTCGTTGCATGAAAGCAAAATTTGAGTTCGAACTAGCGTTCATTTTAGGTAGTTCCTACTGTTACACCGCCGCCATCATCTCCATTAATACCCCTTCTCCCTTGTATCAACGGAGAAAGGGCAACACAACCTATCTTTCGATAACTTCCAATTCGTAATTTCACGAGAAACGATTCCCAAGAAGAATTCAATTCGTCCGATGTAAAATCTATAGATGTTACCTCTACCGTTGTCGACGGTCAACTGAACCGAGTTTGTCGACCTTACGTCGTTAAAATGTTATTGTGACGTCAATGTGACGTCAACCAAGTTATAAAAATGTTATTAAGTCAATATTGTTGTTATCCTGTAATGATGTCATTTTATAATGTATCGGGTAATTAAAAGTAAATAGAAAGAATAAATAATGTTCTATTCGAGAGAAAGGGAGCGATATACAGGGTGTTTCAATAATGAGGGTGTCGGTCGGTATTTCGATACCTGTTGAAGATTAAAAAAAACTTTTAAAATGAAAGTTTCATTCTTAAAGGAGGCGATAGCTTAAAATTACTTTCGTTTATACAGTAAAGTATTGAGCGCAATGTATTTCTCTATTTAATCGTGTTCGGATACCTTTGAATTTCACTGTACGTGTCGTCTCTTCGAGGCTGAAGCTGATCACGACAGTTTTAGTCCACTTCCAAACTGGTAATTTTATAGCATAACCAATTCACGGATGCAACTTATTAATATCCGAATTTCAATTAAGAGATCTCCCTCTCTAACATCCACTTTCCTTCCTGCTGCGTACAGAGTGAAATTATTCTTTTACGAGTTCATTAAAATGTTTCGATTCCTGCGGGAACGAAAACGTTTCTTCCGCTCTTTCTACCGGCTTCTTACGTCCGGAACCCTATATATATATATAAATATATACCGAAAAAGGCCTTCCAGGTGTTTTCTTAAGGGGTTATTGTTAATTAATCTTCGTGCTATCATTTCCAAGAAAAATTTTGAGGAGTGCAGATGTTTAAGGGAAAGATCTCTCCTTTCTAAAGATACAATCGAAAAATTAGAAAACTATTTTTAATTTTATTTCTAAAGATCACTCATTCATTAGCGTTTCGAAATATAATTATGGCCATACATCTACACAGATTTCAAAGGGACACATTTCGAAAATAAATTACCGAAACATAAACAGACAGTTAACGTACAAATGTATCGGCGCTGTTAACTTGTTTACATAAACATTCCTTTTCTATATACACGAAGAGAACTAACACGTCTCTCTCCTTGTGTCGTGTCTTCTTCTTCTTCTTCGATCTCCCATTCTTTTCCTACCAACACTATTGCTGTTGGTAGGAATATATTTCTATAGAAAAGAAGAAAAGGATGGAAACTAAACTAAGCTATTGCTAGTCTGTGTACGTGTGCCTCGGACTGTTCTCCACCGATTTGACAAATGAATTCGTCGAAACGTTTCATTCATTTCCCTCCAGAGTTGCTTCATTCACTAAAAATTATAGCCACATGTTGACAATCTCCTTTCATCTGTTTTAACACTAAACCGAATCTTTCAAATTTAATCGTATTTAATAAATTTAAAATTTAAAAATCTCATCTCGTTCGAACACACCCTATCTCCTGATGTCAGTCTCTAAAACTAAAACTCTCTCGGGGAGGAGGAGGGGAAGGGGGGAGGGGTGGAATACTAAATTAATATTTCATGCGCATCCTTACGCATGGCAGGACCAATTTGCCGTATTTCATTGCGATGCAGCTCTACGGTTGCAACGCCACCGCCGCCGCCGCCACCGGAAAGAAACAGCTGCACTTCAGATAAACCGGACTGCTATCCGTGGGAGTCCGGGGATTGTAGCGAAGTCCGCGGGGGTGTACGCGAGGGGGTAGTACTATCGCGATAACTCGCGATAGCTAACCGCTATCAGAGTACGCTAATTAATATCGGGGATTATGGTAATCGAGGATTGCGCGGGAGGATGGTTGAATGTTTCCCCCCTTTCGACGTGGGATGGGGTGAATATTGTGCGAGACTGCCTATAATGCGGGTTCCAATCTATTCCGATTGTTAAGTTAAAAAAGCATGCGATGGGGGGAGGGGAGGGGATGTTATTTTGTGTGATTTCAAGCATTCATCAACTGTAACCGGTTCTGACAAATGGTAGCCTTCTTGACAATTCTTCACGAATAAATCAAAAATTTCTTGAATTAGGGCAAGTTTGTCCACTTCTTTTCTTGCAAGGCTAGTCGCTCTATTGTCGAAACGAATACATCTCAACAAGAATCTAAACCTTTGAAGACTCATTGTCAGATGAAATGTTTCGACAGCATAGCTTTTACAAATACCAGCCAGCTTTTACAAAAACCAATGCTTTTCCAAAAAGATCTTTTGTCTTTGCCTACAAGAAGCTAATGAAAAGCAATTTATTTTTGACATAAACAATACATTTCTCTAAATGACAAAGAAGAATTGGCAGTTGATTCGACATCGTCATTGTCAGAGATATCTTGTTCAGATTCTCTTTAATGTACTTCTAGATAGGACTGACCTCGCCATCACTCATAACCTCTTCCAAAAGTCGTTGAAGTCATGTTTCTTCAGCTTCATAGGAAGCCATTACTGTTACCAGATGATTCTAGTCATCGGAAATTTTTTAATGCCCCAAACAATGTTGGAAATTTATTGTAAACGTATAAAAGATAAAATAAGATTGCATCAGCTGCACCGATCGACGTAAGCATGCGCAGACGTAAGATATTCAGATGCACTAATACTAATTCCAATTAAAAATAAATATAATATATAGGGAAAAAAAAAGGGTTGGCGTGGTCTCATAGACCAGACCACACTACTGGAAGGCTAAATATAGAATAAAAGTTATGTTTCTTTTATTCTGCCAACAAAGAATGTTTTTTTTTTTCATTGGAAGATTAAAATTATTCCATTATTATTCCATTCAAATTAAAAAACAAGTTGTTTAAATGTTTTTTGTTTGGAGTACAGTCATGGGACAATCCCATGGTACTGGTACAAGGTGAATTTCATCTTATTTCAATTTTTATTTTTATATTTCAAAATTATGCCTCGAAGCAGATGATATTGTAAAGGCTGCTACTTGAGTACTGGTTGGTTCTTTGTCAATTGGATAAGCCGCCAAATTCTTTTTAATCTTTCCAAAAGTGTCTTGGCATATCATGCGAAAAGGGCTAACCCATTATTCGACTTTAAAACTAAGTAAACTTGGGCACAAACAGATCTTCACAATAGAGGAAGAGGATTCTCTTAAAGAGTATTTAAAAACGTCTGCTATAACCTCAATTATGGGCTCACAACTCTACAGTTGAGAAAATTAGCGTATCAATTTGCTGTCGCTCCCAGTTGGGAAGAAAATGGAATCGCAACAATGAGTTGGCTCCGAAACTTCTAAAAACGTCACCAATCTTTGAGCTTAAGAAAACCTAAAGCCATTTAATAGGCACACTGTTAGAGAATTTTTTAATAATTATGAGAAGGTTCGGGAGAAGTTTAAATTTGCTCCTGCATGTTCCGCTTAAAGTTTTTGTTGAAAAAAGGAATAAAAGTAGTTGGGAGTATGACGTCTGGTGGTGTAGGAGCCGGAATACTCGGACGTAAACCAAGAACGGAAGTGTAAGTCTATCGAAGGAAACTGAAGTTTTCCAGGCAGAAACAGTTGCGGGGACAGAACAAAAATCCATAGCCATCTTCACTGATAATCAAGCTGTGATAAAAGCGCTTGAGGCAACAAAGATCACATCAAAGCTGATGCGCACTAAATGAACCAGGGGCGCACAGCAAGGTGACTCTAGCTTGGGTACCGGGCACGAAGGTATTAAAGGAAATGAGAAGGCTGATGCCCTGGCCAAAGAACCATACCATCGTGTGGAACCACGAAAAGGGAGAAATGGTCGGCAAGTAAATCCTTCGCATGGTGGAAAAAGCTCCTCAGGACAGCGGCAGGCTAAAGAATTCCTCCAAGAATACATGCCTAAATCAGGCTAGTTGTAGGCCTTTTAACAGGACATACCAGACTCAACAAGCATATGAGCAACTTTGGTCTGGCGGAAGACACCATGTGCAGAATCTGTCAGACAGATGAAGAGACCTCGCAGCACATCCTGTGCCAATGCGAGGGACTAGCCAGATTGAGGCTAGAGCGCATTGGCGAACCATACCCACACGCGGCGAGCTACATGAAGACTAACAGGGCAAGGCTGGAAAGCCTCATAAAAAAAGCTAAGCTAGACCAGGTGATCTAGATAATAGGAAGCTACAATAGACCTATAGGTCGCAGTAGCAAGAGGCCACATAGCCATCCCACGTAATTATCTATCTATCTATCTATCTATGACATCTGGTGAGAAAGGAGAGAATGTCACGATTATTGCTGCAATCAATGCAATTGGCAATAGTGTGCCACCATTCTTTTGTTTCCTCTCGTACTGTTTTCAAGGACCATATGCTGAAAAATGCTATCCTATAGGGTCTAAAGGAGTAGCAAACAGAAGTGGATGGGGTCTAATGAACATATCTTTTTATCATACATCGGATACTTCATTGAACATATTCAGCCTACATTGGAGAATCCACACCTCTTGATTATGGACAATCATCTTTCACATGTCTCTATCGCAGTCATCCAGAAAGCAAAAGATAATGGATTAATGCTTTTAAGCATGCTGCTCCAACCTTTTGATAGCACAGTTCTCAGTCCTTTCAAAACATTCTATCATCAGGCAATGCAGGAGTGGATGGGTTCGCCAGAGAATGCTGGGAAATGCATTTCAATAGAATTAGCTGGGAAAGCCTATGTCAAATCTTTTACCCCAGCTAACATTGTTAATGGATTCAGAATTACAGGAAGCGTACCTGATATATTTAGGTTTGATGAATTCCTCGCAGCATATATGACAGATCCACCCAAAGAAAGTGAAATAAGCAAGAAGTAGAAAATGCTCCAATTGACACACCTCGAAGCCCTGAAACTATTGCACCATTTCCGAAAGCACAGGCTAGAAAAGGACGAGGTGGAAGAAGAGTAACAACAAGGATCTTGACAGATACTCCAGTTAGAAAACATATACAGAAGAAGAAAAGCTGGAGCATGGTGATAATAAAAAGTTATCACCTGAACGTGATTAGGATGTTCAATTAGATGATGAATCAGATGCACATCTAGAAGAAGAAGAAGTCGGAGATGTCAAAATGCAAAAGAGACTGGAGGATGTAAACGTTGAGCCAGGAGATTATCTATTAAGCCAGTGCAGTGATGGGAAAGAAAAGATGCTAAAGGACTTTGGTTCGCGTTGGTTAAAAGCGTGGCAAGGAATTATAAAGAATACGAATGAAAAGTGCCGCTATTAGTACGTAAGTTATAGTCATAATAATAATAATAATAATAATAATAATAATAATTTATTATGGCTTTTTGACGTGCGTAGGCACGTATTAGCCTTGTCCTTTCATACATACATATATACACATACAAAAGTACTGTTACATGATAAAAACATTAAAATTAAAATACGTTAAATAATATAGAATAAAAATAGGAATGTATGCTAACTAACATATGTACACATGTACGTCACTCCAAAAATTCATTGACTGAATAATAGCCACCACGAACAAGATAATCCTTAGTTATTTTTTTAAATTTATTGATGGATTGTATCTCCCTCATCTCAACAGGTAGCTTGTTATAAATTTTGACACAATTATAATATGGAGACTTTTTATATAACTGAGAGCAGTGGGCAGGTATACAGAGAGAACATTCATTGCGCGTCTTGTATGCTTTATTGTAGTCCCCATTCTTCATAAATTGGTTTGCATTTTATTTAACAAAGATAGCACATTCGTACATGTATAGCGATGGAAGTGTCATTATTACATTGTTTACGAAGTGCTGTTTGCAAGAATCTCTAGATTTTAAGGAGAAAATAATCCGCATGACTCTCTTCTGAAGGATAAATAACCTTTTCGCGTGGCTGGAACTTCCCCACATAATTATGCCGTATCGCAGTTTGGATTCAATACAAGCCCGGTAAAAGGTGATGAGTACTGGAACATCGACATTGCGCGATAATACTCGCACAGCAAACGTTAAGGAGTTGAGAGCATTACTAATTTCATTAATGTGATGTTCCCATGACAAATGTCTGTCCAAGGTCAATCCGAGGAACTTACTAAAAGTATATTCTGGTATTGCAACCCCATCTACACGAATTAAAACTGAACAATCAGACCGTTTATGTGGATCAAAGACTATTATCTTAGATTTAGATTTATTTAGTTGCAAAAAATTTGATTGTGTCCACTCGGATATTAATGAGGCAGATCTATTGCCAGCAAGAGATAGTTGGCTGTAGTTCATTCCATACACAGTAGCAGATGTATCATCCGCAAATTGACAAATGTCTTTCAAATTTTCTACGCTATTTTGTAGATCATTTACATAAACCACAAAAAGCAGTGGTCCTAAAACTGACCCTTGAGGAACACCCATATATAAAAAGTTTGATTGAGAACGTGTCTCAATACCATTTTGTTTGAGAGCTACAGTTTGGCTACGCTTATCTAAATATGAAGCTATCCAATCATAACATGCTCCACGAACACCATTATTATACAACTTTTGCAACAGCACAGTATGGTCAACAAGATCAAAAGCTTTTGACAGATCAAACGTCACGAATCCAACTCTAAATTTATTTTCTATCAGGTCGTAAATGTTTTGTATAGTCCCAAATAATGCATCATTAATTGATTTTTCCTTAAGGTAACCGAACTGACACCTTGAAAAAAACGAAAAGCCTTGGAGAAAGTTATACAACCGGGCATACATGACTTTTTCAAATACTTTAGAAAAACATGACAAGATGGATATAGGTCGATAGTTGGATATAAGTTTTTTATCCCCCTTCTTGTAAACTGGGATTAATTTAGCAGATTTAAGCATCGATGGAAATTGGCCTTCTATGAATGACTGATTTATCAAATGTGTTAAAGGATAAACAACAAATGCCGCAACATGGCCCAAAATAAAGCAGGGTATCTCATCGAGACCAGCAGATGCTTTCCTAGAAATATGTAATAAAATATTATATATTTCACGCTCATCAGCTGGAAACAGGTACATTGTATGCCTATTAGAATTATTTACAAATTGACCATCGTTAGAAGTCGACGTACCAATACATTGGAAGTGCTTAGAAAACATCTGAGCTAGTCGAACTGGATCGTCTTCACACTCACTGCCTCTGGTCAGTTGCATAACATGTTCCTGCTTACTTGAGTTAATAGTATCATTTACAATATTCCATACACAACGATTCTTATTTGAAGATGTAAGTATCAATTCGTTATTATGTCTAACTTTAGCTTCTTTAATCAAATTAGAGTACTGCTTTTTAAATTTATTATAATCATCCCTTGCGCACTGACCATTTTTTTGTAGTTTATTTAAGAATCTTAAATTTGCAGATGCACGTAAAATCTCGGGTGAGACCCAAGTTTTGGTGTGATTGCGACAAGATACTCTCTCGAAAGGAAAAGCAATGTCAAAATAGTAAAAGAAAAGTTCATAAAAGCAACGGTAATTATTATCATCTACATTATTCTCACTCACGATACAATCCCAGCTCTCTAATTCCAGTGCTTTTTTGAATTTGTGTATGTTCGCTTGAGTGAAATAACGTTTCTTGGCCAAAATGTTGCCTTGCACGTTACTATTTATTATTCTATAGCAAGCAACCTGCGCGTAATGATCGGAAAAACCCGGGTTGATGACGGAGACGTCACACAGATATCCATCTACGTTGGTGGCTATATTATCAATCAACGATTGAGAGTGTCTTGTTACTCTTGTAAAATCCTTAACTAAAAGCTTTAAATCGTACGAAGTCAATACATCGGACAGTACCCGTGATGATGAACTCTGCATCGACATATCTATATTAAAATCACCACACACAAAGACTGTCCTCCTAAATATCATCAATTCATCCAACATATCAGATAATTTTTCAAAGAAAATGTCAACATTTCCGAGCGGGGCTAATAATGTTTTTTAGGATAAATTATCAATTTTGGGATCTTCAATCCAAATAAATGTTGTAATTCAATTTCTTTAGGATTCGCCTGAAAATTGAAACTGCTGATTGAGGAGTACATTTAAGTTTAGGTTAGGGTAATGGAACTTTGGTGGCAGCGCCATGATCAAAACTTTTTTTTTCAAATATGCGGGTGCATATTTTTTGGAAGGGGAGGGTAATGCCACGGAAAGTTCCATTACATAGAAGAATACTGGATCATCGATCAGATTACCGGGTCAGCAGATTCACGCGACGGATGCGACGCGGACACCGGATGTGCTGACAGGCGATCGCGGACAGGGGTCTGACCGACGATCTAGCGATAAGTCAGATTAGTTAGAAAATATCGTTAGAATAAGTAAGTCCTAGAGGTTTAAGTAGGTATAGGTTTGTGGAAAAAAATAATAAAGTAAGTGTTGAGTAGAGTACGTGTTTGAGTGTAAGTTAAGTAAGGATACAGAGCACCCCCCGAAAACGGAGCTACGCCCCAGATCACGGTAAGTCCGAAAAGACGTATTAAATAGGGACCGTGACATAGTGGTGGAGGAGCTGGGATCTGAACCCAGGACTTTCAGCATGCGAAGCACAAGAATATGTTTAAAAGAGACAATTTTGTTTTTGACTTTAATCACTGTCCCATGGTTCAACTCCTCATGTCCCATATAGTACAGACCAGTGAGAGTAGAGAGGTACTTAGAAAACAAATAAAATGCAAAAAGTCTTCCATGGTACAGCAATCTCACCATGCTGTGCTGCAATTTTAGAAGACAACACATTTTAATATCACAGATATTGATGAGGAGATCATAGATTGGAGCTACTCAATGTCCAGTTTAGAGGAGAATAAGGGACTGAGGTGTTTGTTTTTTTTTGCAATGGCAGGAATATTTCGCTTTATCATCACGGTAGATACATATACACCCTGATTAAATCAAGTCGGCTAATTATATATGTGTGCGTCATCAGAGCGCCTAATTCAAATCCCTTTGGGTATCATCAACTGGTCCTCATATACATACAGAGGATAATGCATTTAGAGTTATGTATATGCGTATAGATATATGTACCTACCTAAAATACATACATACATTGGGGTGATACGTGAGTATGAGATTCCACATGGAACTAACGAACCGTCAACCCTGTCGGTCGCCGCTACGTCTTTCTAATTGGGTGACTCAGAATTTTCTCTCTTTGTGTGCGGAGCTCGCTGATTTAGATAGAGTCGTTGTGCGCGAAGGGTGTGCTGGTTACTGCATTGTCTACGTTGTCGTTATCGGACGCAAATTTAAAAAAAAAAAAAACGAAAGAGAGAGAGAACGTAAACACCAGGGATTATCCTGGTTAAAATTTCTATAATATAGATGCGTTCCCCTACAACAGGGGTGTCTATCATTATTATAAAAATTACATTACATAAAATTAAATTTCATTTCCATGTAGGTACAACATAAGCAGACGAGAGTCGGCCCTTTGTATCAATAAACCATCCTGTTTCTGAATTCATTCGGGAAATTTAAATTTCCTTCCGTACGAAAAATCGCACTTAATGTACCACAACCGCTAAAGTGACGTTTATAGCGAGGAAACGATGATAACCTCTCAATGTAAATAAAGGTAAAAACGCGACCCTCTCAAGTCTTGCTTTTACTTATATATATATTGTACAACATAGATATATATATATGTGTGTGAGTAGGAAGAAAAACTGAGCCGATAACGTCGTCGTCGCACTAGGGTGAGTTCCTTTTGAGACTACAGCGAAGGTCTCGGCCCCAAGAGAGAGGAAGAAGTTATCTTGTGTAGTGTGTCGCTAAGGGAGGGACTTGTACCTGAAAATACCTAATTTTACAGTTGGGATGATCTGAATAGAGAAGATGGATGGGGAAAATAAGTATTTAGAATAAGATATATAGAGGTTATGTTTTTTTTTATAAATTGGAACGCGAACTAGTTGCAGAGCCGTAGAGTAAAATATTTGACCTTCGGCCAGTACATCTCCGAAACAGTCTCAAGATCTTATTAGATTTACTTTTTCTAAAACCTTGGACAATTTGTAATATATTCTACAAAATATCACCTACAAAACCATCAACAATCGAAACAGTTCCAATATGAACGCTTTTTTTGACTTTCTGCAGCCATTAATTAATCCAAACGAGATATAAATTAGATTGAGACTCTCATAGACGTCAACCTCTCTAATCGGTTGATAGACCCTCACGAAGGTATGTGGCGTCAGCGGAACTATGCCATTAGAGCACCCACCCGGATAGAATCCGAGTGTCAACAGAAAAAGAGAGAATCTGACGAATACAAGAGGTGTAGAGGTACAACTCGCACTAAAGTATACTTCGTTGCATCGAAATAAAATTTAAGTTTGAACTAGCGTTCATAGCAGTTTGATCAGAATTATGTTATTGAAAACTAAAGTTAAAATCGATAGATTCTATTATTACATCTAAGAAAAAATGCATTTGCGTGGGATGCTGACAATTTATCGCAAGCTCGAATCTTCTGTAGAGATTCTTCTACCGAAGCATCAACAGCAAGAACGTAGACGAAACAAACATAGCTGTCATCCCGGACAAATCACAGTATGCAGTCAAAATATCTGGTCGTTTGCAACACGGTAGTAATACCAAAATAACCCAAACCACCTCTATGCAGATTAAAGCAAACATGCCATTCCGACCAGTAGTCAACACGAAACGATTTACCAAACCATCAGTCATAAGACAAATATCTCCTTAAGTAGCTTAACATTTATCTCAAGACGTGGACCAACATTCAAAGCAATAGCCAAACCTTCGATATCAATCGACCTACCAAACCATCAACAATAGCTTTGTTTTGGTTCGGAATTCATTATTAGTAACAGAACTGCGCAGAACGTAAGCGCACAACATTATAATTCCAGAATGGTTCCGAACTAAAATACAAACCAACAAAATATCAATAGCGAATGTTCTGCGCTAAAATCTTTCAAATCCTGTCTCTGTCTTAGGATACCACTCACATTCCATAAATTTTATTCCCAGGACAGTAATTAACAAAAAAAAATCAAATAAAACGGAAGAAAATCTCAAATTTTAAAAGACAACGTAAATATCAATGTCATTGATGACGAACATATCGAAATAACTCGAATTTCTGAACACGTGCACCGATGACGTAATTTCGAACTAATAATTCAGAATCGGTACTCATCGAAGTGCAAGAACTGTTTGAACGGTTCCAGAATCATTCTGTTAGTAACCAAAACATCGGACTAAAAATTCGGTTCGCGTTCTTAAATAACCAAAACGCTAAACTGTAAATGCGCGTGCGCAACAACTCTAGAACCATTCTGAATTCGGAACCAAAACAAAGCTAATAAGAACAGTTCTAATATGAACGCTTTTTTTGGCATTCTGGGGCCATTCATTAACTCAAACGGGATATAAATTAGATTGAGACTGTCTCTTTTGAGACTCTCACGGACGTCAAACCTTTCTAATCGATTGCTAGACCCTCCTATAGGAACCGACCTACCAAACCATCAACAGTAAGACAAAGATCTCTTTAAGGAGCTCAAGAGATGGACCAACATTCAATGCAATAGCCAAACCTTCGATATCAACCGACATACCAAACCATTAACAATAAGAACAGTTCTAATATGAACGCTTTTTTGGCATTCTTGGGCCATTAATTAGCCCAAACGAGATATAAATTAGATTGAGACTGTCGTTTTTGAGACTCTCACGGACGTCAAATCTCTTTAATCGATTGCTAGACCCTCACGAGGGTATGTGGTGTCAGCGGAACTATGCCATTAGAGCACCCACCCGGACAGAATCCGAGTGTCAAAACAAAGAGAGAAAATCTGACGAACACAAGAGCTGTAGAGGGATAACTTGCACTAACGTACATCTCGTTGCATCAAAGCAAAATTTGAGTTCGAACTAGCGTTCATATTAGGTAGTTCCTTCATTCAACGCAAAACCCAAACATCCCATACGAACCGACCTACAAAACCATCAACAATAAGACAAAGATCTCTTTAATTTGTTTAATACTTATTTCAAAACGTGGACCAACATTCAACGCAATACCCAAATCTTCGATATCAACCGACCTACCAAACCATCAACAGTAAGACAAAGATCTCTTTGAGTAACTTAACACTTATCTCAAGACGTGGACCAACATTCAACGCAATACCCAAACGATCAACAGTAAGTCAAATTTCTCCTTAAGTAGCTTAACTCTTATCTCAAGATTTGGACCAGCATTTAGCGCAATAACTAAACGTTCTATCGGAAAGATCCTACCAAACCATCAGCAATAAGATAAAGATCTCTTTAATTTGTTTAATACTTATTTCAAAACGTGGACCACCATTCAACGCAATTCCCAAACGATGAACAGAAAGAGAAAGATCTCCTTAAGTAGCTTAACACTTATCTCAAGACGTGGACCAACTTTCAAAGCAATACCCAAACCTTCGATATAAACCGACCTACCAAATCATCAACAATAAGAACAGTACCAATATGAACGCTTTCTTTTGGCATTCTGGGGCCATTAATTAGCCCAAACGAGATATAAATTAGATTGAGATTGTCCCTTTTGAGACTCTCATGGACGTCAAATCTCTTTAATCGATTGCTAGACCCTCACGAGGGTATGTGGCGTCAGCGGAACTATGCCATTAGAGCACCCACCCGGACAGAATCCGAGTGTCAAAACAAAGAGAGAGAATCTGACGAACATAAGAGCTGTAGAGGGACAACTCGCGCTAACGTACATCTCGTTGCATCAAAGCAAAATTTGAGTTCGAACTAGCGTTCATTTTAGGTAGTTCCTACTGTTACACCGCAGCTATCATCTCCAGTAATACCACCTTTTTTCTTATATCGACCGAGAAAGAACAACACAACCTATCTTTCGATAACTTCCAATTCGTAATTTCACGAGAAACGATTCCCAACAAGAATTCAATTCGTCCGATGTAAAATAACACAACCATCTCTACAGATGTTACCTCTACCGTAGTCGACGGTCAACTGAACCGAGTTTGTCGACCTTAGGTCGTTAAAATGTTATTGTGACGTCAATGTGACGTCAACCGGAAGTTATAAAAATGTCATTAAGTCAATATAATTATTAAAGTAATTAAAAGTAAATAGAAAGAATAATTAATGTTCTATTCTAGGGAAAGGGAGCGATATACAGGGTGTTTCAATAGTGAGGGTGTCGGTCGGTATGGACTTAATAACATTTTACACGAATAAGGTAAAACATTTCATATTTCACAACAAATTATTACGTTCTCAATGTCGAACATGAATATCGCTTCCTAGTAAAAGAAACCGCGGTGTTATTGCAAAACGACAAGTTTCTAAAACGACTCGTGCCTACTCTAGGCGATTTAATAAAAACTACGACAACGAATTATGTCACATAAAATATGACGCAGCTGCCTTTTGTAGTACTTTCCATATTATTGCTTTTCTTGTTTAAAAAAAAAAACTGTCCTCAAACAATCCGTTTATTTCACTTTCTAGTTTTGTCGTTTCAAATTTGTTACACTCATATAAATATGTTGTACATATATGTACATAAATATAAATAAAAAAGAGAAACTATTAATATGTTACATTAAAGTATATATTATGTACATCGTATTTACTCGAAGAAAGATAAACGTAGAGAAACTTTATAAGGAACTGCGCGCATATATAATATAGGAGTACATATTTAAACACCGAAGTAGAATTCCGAGCCTGCCATCTATGTGTTTATCTTGCAAGTTTACTTCGATTTGAATTGCGGTTCCGTATAATAAAATAAAACAAACGGAAAGCGTAATGGAAAGGACAGAAGATTGTTTCCTCGTATATTCTTTTATAACTAACACCATTCAACACCATTACAACCTGTCTCCACCGTTCACCCTTGTTTACAATTCATTAAGTGAATTATACCCTATTAAAATAGTTCTTCTTCTCTAAAGTTTACGGTAGGTACTCCGAAGGGAAAAAAAACCGAAATGAAAAAACAAAAAAGAAGCTTGATCGTTGCATCCTATCGTGTCGGTTACTTTAAGTAAACGAGGAGATCGTTTTTTCTCGTCTGCCATCTATGTAAGTTTTCTTACCCTCATCTAGTAGTAGTAGTAGTAGTAGAGGAGAGACGAAGTGTCATCCTGTATAAAAAAGTAAACCCTTGTCGTGAAACTAAAGGGGCTGTAACTGAGAACTTTGTTACACTTGTTTTATGTTTATTTGAATGGTATCGTTTTTCTGTTATGTATATTTAGATGGTCTTAATCTTGTTGATGATCTGCTCCCCCGAGTTACCGAGTCGATTTTCAAAATAAACAAAGTCTAGTCTAGGTGGCGGAAATTGTACATTTAAATAATAATATGTAACTAGTATATTTATCCAGATAAAATTGGAGCATCTTCACCTACATCAAACAGACGGTATCATTGTTCATGTCTTCAGCTACAGTGGAGGATACAAACGTTGACATTCGCAGCAGAGAGACTGTAAATCTCTTCTGGTTGTTGATGCTTCTAAAATTGGAATTTTGAGAGATGGATAACACGATGAATCCCATCCAAACCTGTGCAGATGGTATTTTAAATTGATGGAATTCCAAGGTAGTATTAGACTGCTATTGGATTCTTGTTAAACATCATAGTACTACGCTGAGATAGGTGCCAAGTCACTCTGGAATCAGAAGCAATGAAATGGCTGATAAGTTCTCAAGAGGAACCAGCAAACGACCATTCGTAGATCCAGAATCGACGTGTGGGAGTTGTCGTGGCAGCATCAAAGCCTTTGTTAGATTCGAGCTCGTTATTAGGCATTGCTTCTATTGGAATTGCCTTTGGTCCAACCTGATATTTTAAACGGTTTTTATGATGGAATTATCAACAACTTAGTTGAGCAAACAAACATTTATTCTGTCCAAAACCACGGAACCAGTAATAAACACTATATACAGTGAAACATGTCACTATTTAGGAATTTATATCGTTAGTGGAATAGTAAAAATGCCTAGCTACCGTGTGCATTGGGCTCAAGAAACTAGGTACCCTGTAATAGCAGATATAATGTCTAGAACAAGATTTGAATCTCTCAAATCAAGTCTACACATAAACGATAATACCTATATGAAGACAAGAGATGATCAACAATACGACAAGCTTTTCAAAGTGAGGCCCCTCATTCATGCTCTAAACATACATTTTAAAAGAATTGAACACGATGATGATCCCTATCAAGAGACATAGTTCCTTGAAACAATATATCAAAAACAAACTCCATAAATGGGGTTTTTGTAAGGGCTGGTAGAAGAAGTAATAACTGCCAAGATAGATAAAAAAAACAGTAACAAAGGTATGGACACATGGTAAGAATGGAAGAAGAGACACTGGTTAAAAAGGTAGTTGAGGCTGGAAATATGGATGACCGAGAAAGACGAAGAAGGGGAAAGACGATACTAGAAATGAAAGAGATGGCCAGAGACCGGAAGAGATAGAGGGAATGAGTCAACTATTAAAAAAAAAAAGATTAGAGAAGAAGAAGAAAAAACTTATTGCATTTCGAAGTAAAATTGGGCCATGCTCTGGGCCATGACTTTGTTCAAGTCTTTCTTTTGCTCTGATACATTCTCACAAGATGTAATAATCTGAAAACCAACTGAAATCCATCACAATGGAGATGTGGTAGAGGAGATGGGTGGAAAACGAAACAGATCTTTGGATAACTGGCTTAATTGCAAGTTTAAGAGCATGGATTATTCTACCTCTCGCAAATCCTAAATGACCATGAGGTATTCAGAGCGTATGCCTTTAGATTTGTTAATAAGGACAACGTCAATGTTTGCGTGTACTGTGAGGAGGGTATATAATGAAGAACGAGGAAAAAAAAGTTGGAAAAGTAGGCAGCGCCATTAAGTTCAGATGATCAAAACAACTCAACGAACTCTAATCCTAACTTAATCCTTACGCTTAGTGGGTGGGAGGGGAAGGAGTGGAAGATGTAGGTGTAGATGGTAGTCAACTAAAGCAACTTAAGCACGCCGAAGATATGTCTGTTTTGTTATGGGTGATTCAAGAGGACTACTTTCCGACTTGCGAGTCGGTAACATTTGCAAACCAAACCAACCTCTAATCTCAGGTAGTCAAAGCAGATATTTGAAGAGGTTTCGTTAACTACATTTTGAGGGGATTTTCAAGACAAATTTCCTTTCGAATTTGTGGATTTTTCCATTATGTTTTCACAAAAAGAAAATATAGGAACAGACTTAAGTTAGTAGTTTTAGGAAACAGATTGACAATAAAGAAGAGGTAGTTTGTATTTGCATTACAACAATTACTGTTTCATTTACATATTATTTTTCTCTCTCTTTGTTAAGATAAGTTAGGTTAAGTGTGGGGTTAAGTGGAAGAACAGATACTGCAAATTGTAGCAATCTGAACTTCGCCTCATTTTCAGTTGTATTATTATGGGAATTTGTAATTTATGTTATCGCAAAAATGAAAGACTGTTATTATTATTATTATTATTATTATTATTATTATTATTATTATTATTATTATTATTATTATTATTATTATTATTATTATTATTATTATTATTATTATTATTATTATTATTATTATTATTATTATTATTATTTATCGTTAGAATTGCAAATTGCAAAGTTTATCGCTTTGAAACGAAGGAGATATTGAAGAAATGAGGAGAATCATCATGGATAGTTCAGAAGACGAATTTCCTAATGATGAAATCCTAGATGAATCAGAGGACGAGGTGGATAACGTCCATATAAGAGAAGAGGATTCTTCGACTGACCAGGAAGGCTCTTCAGGTGACTCGGATGTAAACGATAACGAGGAATTTATTGGAAAAGATGGAAGTACACCTTGGTTCAAAAAAAAGCGATTCCACAAGTTGAGAACACAAATATGCAATCTGGAATATTGTTTATTTAATGATTCTATGTTGGACAAAATAATTAAATACATCAATATATACATTGATAAAGCTCAAACATTATTCTGTCGAGTAAGAGATGCAGAACATACTGATAAAGTTTAAATAAAAGCCTTTATTGGCTTATTATATCTTGCTGGATCTATAGAGTTAGTATAGGTTAAATTTGGATGAATTATAGAGCACCTCGAGAGACAGAATTGAAAAATTTTGATTAGTAATGTCTTCACGACGGTTTTGACGATATAAATACTAGAGCAGAACGATTTGAATTTGTTAACCTAGCAGCTATAATTGAACTGCGAGCTATCTTTAACCAAAATTCCCAAAATTGTTATATTTTAGGAGAAGATGTAGGTATGGATGCTTTTCGGTTCTCGGGTTCTGTGCCATGTAGAAAGGTTATGGTACTTGACGTTTCTGAAGAAGATCACGACAAGATGATCGAAACGTCAAGTACAACAACCTTTCTACACGGCAGAGAACCCGAGAACCGAAAAGCAGCCATCAACAGCGACCGTTTTCTAGCGCCCGAAGACTACTTTAATAAGTAGATATGTGTTGACGAAAAGTTGGACTCCTGTAAAGTATGGCATAAAAATTTCACCACACCACAACTTATCAATACAAAAAGAATGCCCGAAGGTTCTAGCACATTTGCTTCTAGAAGAGAAGGAAATCTAGTTTCTTACAGTGACGAAGAAAAATAGAAATGTCTTCATTTTTATGACAAGATAGATCCTGAATCCGGTGCTAAAAAAAAGCAGCAAAGTATTTCCTTTTACAATATGACAAAAGGTGCTGTAGATGTGGCCGATAAAATGTGTGCCAGTTATAATGTTGCTCGTAATATAAAAAGATGCTCACGGTGAACATTTTGCATGACGATAAAGGTTTAGTTTATTGAGTTCTATTATTCTTGCGCTTATTATCCTTAACGATCTAACTCAAGTTCGTTTCGAGATCAACATTTTTTGGTGACAAATACTCAAGAGTTCTTTCATTTTTATGGCTGGTCCAAACCAAACGGTTCCCTAGTCTACTTTAATTGGGAAACACTGCATTAGACAATCCCGGAGTAAGTAAATTAACTCTTGACCAGGTTGTGGATTTTTTTGTCCGGATGCAATCTGGTTGAAGGTTGAAGAAAGTTCTGTATTATTATCGCTCTCAGGTGTAGGTTCTAAGTTATTATTGAGTAGTTGGACTGATTTGGTATGTGTGTCTTCGTCAGTGTTCGTGTCAGTCTTCTTCTTTCTCTTGGTACATTTCCTTGTGTTGTTCTTTTCTATCTTACTTTTCTCCTTTTGCTCTTCCCTCTTACGCTTCCTTTCTGCCTTTGCGTTTTCTTCATTTTCCTTTTTTTGTTTCTCTTCTAACAGCTTCTTTTTCCAAACTTCAGATATTAGTACAAACGGCATTCTTTCTATATTCCTGGATTCCTTTTCGGGTCGGACTCTCTGGCCATTCTGGCTGTATTCTTTAATTGATTCGGAGGTTTTGTTCCTCTGACAACTTATCATTGGTTGAGAGTTCATTCTCCTTTGATATTTCTTCAAATTCAGTGCCAATTTCATTTTCAACGTCGGAATTCGTATTAACTACATTTTCTTCCGATACTCGTTCTTCAAAGTTTGATGGAAAGTCTGTCCAGGTATCTTCGAATATTATTGGTATTTTATCAATACTAAATTCACCTAACATATTATTCCTATCTAAATCTTCTTGAACTTCTATTATAATTGGATTTAAAGTCTGTGCTGGTTCTTCAGCCATCGTTTCATTGCGAACGTCTTCATCTCGATCTTTGTGAAATTCTGCCCATATTTTAAGTAAAATCGAAAATTCTTCTGAAGCTTTGTGAGCATTATGACGATTATTTGAATCTTCTATTTTCTTTAGTAGGTCATCCCCAATTGTTTCAACAAATTTTGAGTAGGTCATATTTTTTTCTTAAGGTTTGAAATCTTGTTGCTTCATAGGTTTTGTTTTTCCCAAGCATTTGCTATAGTCAGTTGCGTCAGCACTCCAAGGACATAATCCTGTGGCTCTAAAACCACTTGCAACAATTTCTGGTTTCATGTAATTTTCAATTTCAGTGTTTAAGACAGGGGCAAATTTTTCTTGAGTTAGTGCTTCTGACGGATGTTGTCTTCTCCATTCCAGTACGCCTTTCTTCCAGTAAGTTTCAATGGTTTAAACGTCGATACATCAAACGGCTGTAATAGGCGTGTGGAATTCGCATAGAGACATATTAAGAGAATTTTAAGTTGTGTACAGAGATCACTTAAGTAATATGAAGTGTGAGTACTGTGATCATCGACAAATAGAATTATTGGAAACTGTGTCCCTTTTCTTACTAGGTAAGGATGAAAAACATTTGCGATGTACTCAAAAAATAGTTCAGATTTCATCCACCCATTCGAACTAGTCCCAATGCCCCACGTGTCAGGAACTGATGCGCCAATGGATGCTGGCAAACGTTTATATGGATAAATAATAAAGGGCGGTGTTGCATCGGTAAACAAAACCGTGAGATTACTTTAGGCTGGCGCATTATCAATCTCATAAATATTTCGAGCACCTTCAGGTGCTAACACTGTTTTGTTTTTTGGGCAAAGCAAGAAGCACGTTTCGTCAGAATTAAACACTCTTTTTGGTTGTTGTAAAATGTCAAAAACGTTTTCTTCTTTTAATTAAGTTTCAATTTCTGAAAACCACTTTCTTATATCTGCTTCGCTAATTTTGGAACTGGCGGTAGTCACACCTTCTGGAACTCTTTCACACAAAAGAGGGTGACGTTTCAAGAAGGCTTTGTACCAGCCTCCGCGCAAGTTATCCTTAAATGGATTTGGCCTAGGTTTTTCATCAAGAAAAGTTTTTACGCTAAATTGTAAATCCTCCTTTCTCCGAGGAAATCCTTTTCTATGATTTTGAATAATCCATTCGACGAGAATATCTTCTTCCTCGATAGAAAGAATAGGACTCGGGCCAAGAGAAGTTTTTTTTAAATTCTTACTTAGTCGAAACTCGTCGTGGTCGAAGTCGTGGTATTCCAGCAGCAGCCTTTTTTGACATGCCATGCTCAACTTCATCCAAAGCTTTGGAAAGCGCTTCTTCAGTGTACTTTTTATTATACGACTAAGTGAAGTGTGAAGCACGGCACTTATGGATTGCTTAAGAATTCGACAATATTAAAAGTTGCCAATGGCACCTAATAAAACACACGATCATTTCAAGCTACCCATCGGTTTTGGCGCGATTGCGAGTCATGGTGTTACTATCAATAGATGTCGCTACATGCTAAAGCTTTTAACAAGATAGAGATTCAACATTTTTCTTATTTTCATCATTTTACACCTCAGGCAATTGTTGATAGTTTTGCTACTAAATTTTATTCTAACTATATCTCTGAGTCATCTTTGACTGATATTGAGTCTTTGACCAGTCGTATACCATTTTCTTTGCCACTTATAGTTGAAGAGGATGTAATTAAAATTATGGCTTCCTTTCCTGACAACGCTGTAGCTGGAGATGATTTGATACCGTCCTTTATTTTACGCAAACTTGGAACAGTTTTTGCCAAACCTTTAACTATGCTAATTAATTTGTCGATAAAAACATCTTCCTTCCCTCATTTATGGCAGCGAACCAGGATTTGCCCTGTGTTCAAGAAAGGTGCAAAATCTGAAATTAACAACTACAGACCTATATCCATTCTGTCCAATTTTGCCAAAGTGCATGAGAATGTGATTTTTTCTTACCTATATGAAAACACTAGGTCATTTATATCGCCTCATCAACATGGCTTCGCACGTGGACGTTCAACAGTCACCAACCTCGTAACGGTCTGCCAATACATTTGTCAAGATTTAGATAAGCAAGGACAAGTTGACGTTGTGTATACCGATTTTAGTAGCGCCTTTGATACTGTTGACCACATGATTTTACTTCAGAAGCTTTCTGACTTTGGTTTAAGCTCCTCCTTTTTACGATTAATCCAGTCTTATTTAATCGGTAGATGTAATTATGTCCACTATAATGGCTATAAATCGTTCACCTTTTTTCCATCTTCTGGTGTGCCGCAGGGTTCAAGCTTAGGCCCTCTACTCTTTGTTTTATATATAAACGATCTTTTAGAAAACCTATCCTGTCCTGTACTTGCGTATGCAGACGATATAAAAGTTTATGGGTCTATAGCTAGTTGGGATGACGTTCTGTACTTACAGAACAATATTCAATACATTATCGACTGGTGTACTAGATACAGGTTGAAATTGAATATTGGCAAATGCTGTTTTGTTTCCTACACTCGCAAACGGAATCCAACTGCATCTATTTATATTGTTAATGGCCAGTTGTTGAAGAAGGTCGACACCTTCAATGACCTTGGGGTACTCTTCGATTCTAGGATGAGCTTTTCTCAACATATTACAAATCTTTCCTTGTCTGCATCAAGAACACTGGGCTTCGTTATACGTGCTTCGCGATTTTTTCAAAACGACCAACTACTAAAGACGTTATTTTTTACATTCGTTGTTAGTAAATTGGAATATGCGTCACAAGTCTGGTCACCACACTACATCTACCTTCAGCTTTCAATTGAGAAAGTACAACGTCGCTTTCTTAAATATCTATCCTTCAAAGCCGATGGAGTGTATCCGGAACGTGGGATTGACTATACATCGCTACTCCAAAGACATGGTATGACATCTCTGGGACTTCGCCGTGAATGCCAAGGTGCCCGTTTCATATGGAAGTTGGTCCATGGAGTTATTGATAGCCCGTCTCTTCTTTCTTCCCTTAACTTTCGTATTCCCCGATTTACCTCACGTTCCTTCACTTCGTTTTCTCTTCCTCTCTCTAGATCTAACATCCTTACTGCTTCACCACTTGCTACTATGTGTCGTTCTGCTGACCTCCATTACAATGATATCTTCTTTGGTACCATTAATGAGATGTAAATTTATTTACTTTTTTGTATGTATGTATATATACATGTGTATTATTTTTGTCCTGTTATTGGAATTACTTCTGTTGGACAATAAATCATTATTATTATTATTATTATTATTATTATTATTTTTATTGCAACTGTACCAATGACTGTCATAGTGCCAACCACTGTATGCGTTACCCTATTTATCCAGATACGAGTAACAAAAACTGGGTTATAATTCAGGAGCATTAAAATAAAACCACATCGCTTGCAGAATCGATTTTATCACAATCTTCCTTTTATATGTAACATACATACATGCATCTAATATATGTAGTTTCCGTTCTATCCGGGAATCTAAAGCCTGGTTTTCCCCTAATTCAATCCGCTTCTCTCTTGCGGCTCTAACTGTCCCAGTACAGGACCGATACGCATCTGAGCTCCACTCGCAACTGCTTCGGTCCGCATATTTGTAAAATTTATATAGCACTAACCTCAAGCTGGAATTTAATATAGATAAGGCAAGCGGATATATGTATGGTGGTCGTGGGGATGATGAGGAATAGGAGATGGGAAGCTACAGACCAGCAAGTTCGTATAAATCGACTTGAAAAGTAACCTAAATCTCTCTGGAAGATGATGATGATGATCATAGTTGGAGGATTTTATCTATGTTTTGTTAATCATAAATAAACGCATCGTAATTAATTTAAAACAAAATAGCGTCGCAATTCTTCAAATTCTACTCGGAAAAGTGTTGGGGTGTCCAATTTCTCCGCTAACCGTTTGAACATTATGCACACGATCGTAAAACCGTCAGCGAGTCGGGCGAGAATAACGAGTAAACAGCGTCGTTTCTAGCCAAAAATACAGTCATTCCAGTTTGCGAAATGATTAAAAAACTTTTTACGCTACTAAGCGGACTCATAAATTATCGTGATTTTAAAAGTCCGGGGAGATTGTTTACGCCGACGTTTTACACCCAACAAGCTAAATGTTGTTGGTGGAGAGGTTTTTTTTTCTCTCTCTCTCTTTTAGCATTGCGAAACGTACCTAACACAGTTCCTGTTCCAATTTCTTATTATTAATTATGCGCGATAAATGAGCTATTATTATTAATAATAACGTTAATTTGAGCACCGAAATATCCAGAAACCCAAAACGGAATCACTTTATTTCATCAAACATAATAAAACTTAAACATATATATATTCCGGTTGTGCAAACAGAATGTGGCAATCCGGGAACGCAAACCGAGACCAGCTCCTGGGTCCGAGGGATGTTTACATTTTTCGTTTCGAAATTCGGTCAAACTAATTAATTGGGGGGCGCCCTTTTCGGGTTGTTCCACTGACGATTGCCTTTCTCTCCGTGGAATTACGCACAGGAAGTCTTTATTTTTTAGACTTGAAACGAATAAAATTCTTTCGAATTTATTACGACCGTCTATATCGTTTATTATCAAGACGTATCTTATGATTCATCGCTTCATATCCGTGGGGCCCTTTTCAACGTCGAAGCGTCTCGAGAATTTCGATAAACCGGGAAAACAATTTTCGACAACCGGCAAACACTTCAAGCTCCGAACCCTTACGCTCACGGTCAATTCAAGTTGGTAGACAAGCGTTTCTTATAAACGCTACATAGATGGAGTATGTGTCGTTCGATAGACGTCGGTGGATAAATAGAGGTGTCCACGGCTTTAATCGAACCCTCCCTGACTTGCACAATATATCTCGATTGGAAAGGCTAACGATCAACGCGGCTTAAATATAACTGGAAGAGATTTTCGAAAGTTTGCACATCGATAATGTCCACAATTTTTATTGTGATTATTACAAAGCTTTGGAGAATCGTATTATCGAAATAATTGAACAGATATTGTGTAGATTTCAAATCCATGGGGAAGAATTAATTACTCATTTTCGAACTACTCTTTAGGCTTAGATTTAAAAAAAAAATCTGGATTTAAATGTTTCCAACGTTCGATCGACGAACTATGTTCAAGTCTTTTTTTTGCTCTGACACATCAGTAACACAACAGTAGACACTGGTTAAAAAGATAGTTGAGGCTGGAAATATGGATAGGAGAAGGATAGGAAGACCGAGAAAGGGATGGATCTAAAGAATAGAAGAAATAGGACGAAGAAGGGGAAAGACGATACTAGAAATGAAAGAGATGGCCAGAGACCGGAAGAGATAGAGGGAATGAGTCAACAATTAAAAAAAAAGGATTAGAGAAGAAGTAGAAAAAACTTACTGCATTTCGAATCTGCTAAAGTGTAATAACATAGAACGAAAAGGGAAAGGTAGACTGGAGAAAATATCTGTCCAAAGTCCTCATCCATTGTAGTGAAACGGTTGGTGACAGCAAAACCTATCGATGACGTTAGGTATGATAACATTGCCAATACACAGGGAACCCAAAATAAGATTCCATAATTGTCAGGCATATTCTCGAACGGCTTGCTCGAACGGCAAGATAGAAATTGCTTTAAAACATTTAATAGAAAATAAATTATATGATACTATGATTGAAAATTTATAGAACTAATCTCAGGTAGTCAAAGCAGATATTTGAAGAGTTTTCGTTAACTACATTTTGAGAGGATTTTCAAGACAAATTTGCACATCGATAATGTCCACGATTTTTATTGTGATTATTACAAAGCTTTGGAGAAACATATTATCGAAATAATTGAACAGATATTGTGTAGATTTCAAATCCATGGGGAAGAATTAATTACTCATTTTTGAACTACTCTTTAGGCTTGGATTAAAAAAAATCTGGTTTTAAACGTTTCCAATGTCAAGTCTTTCTTTTGCTCTGATACATTCTCACAAGATGGAATAATC